>JARDYJ010000005.1:94890278-95077778 GCA_029215755.1 Spea hammondii | reverse complement strand
TCCAAATGCGGTGAAATTTTCAGGCAACCCATATTGAATGAAATTAAAATAAATAAGCCGCTGAAACAGCAATTACAGACTATAATGGTGCATTTAACTGCAAGAGGCCTAAAGAAAACTGATCCAATGTACATCTCCTGTTGACAAACATTATCCTTTCAAGGGGCGTTATAGTGTCATTAAAAGCTGCGGATCACGGAGAGTTCACTTCTGATCGTTCCCTGATCACCATTACCAAAGATTTACTAATGAGAACCGCAATTTCTTTTAGATGTCCCCACAAAGTACCCTGAATGTCAACTTTGTTAAAATATGTTTATAGCTCCTAGAACTGCAGTTATAAGTCACACGGGAAACTCTGCACACAAAAAAATGAAAATGTATGTTTAGCTATACTTCATCATAGCTAAAGGCAAACTTCAGGCACTCTGCACTGTGTCTGGCAATAATCCCTACTATCTGCTTTTTTGTGTGAAATCTGATGAATGAAGATGTTTCTAGCATTCAAAAATAGTGTATGCTTAATTAAAATTGGTTGCCAGCTAATCTTAGACTGTAAGCTCTACGGGTTCGGGCCTCATTTCCCAATGAATTCTTTTCTATTGGACCTCAATATCTTTAGTCCATTGTACTTATTATAGAACTGCAGTTATTGCACACCTCCTTTTATTATACTGTAAACGGTAAAGAACTAAGTACATCTGTTACGGCTTAATAATAAAAATATACATACATACATGTGAAAAACAATCTATTAGAAAGATAACATTCTATATGTTTAAAAGACACGGGAAGCCAAAGAGTTAAAACAAATAATAGCATCTGTCTACAAAATTACTGCTATTATGGCAAGAGGAACAGATTGAAGTGTGGAGCAAGTTGTACATTTTTAGTGACAAATTAGATTTTTGGTTGCAGTGATTAAAGCGTGCTATGTAACAAATAATATGTATGTTCTGGAGCAGGAACCAACACCTACAAAATTAAACTACAATACTATCATTGATGTCATTATAAAAGCCAACAAGAAGAGCCTATGATTATTTTTTTATTACCGGATGATGTAATTTGAGATGTCCCTGGACATATTTTTCTTCTGGCCAGAGAAACAAAAATGACAAAAGAATCAGCCATTTTTATTAATTATAGATTTTGTCTAGTAAATATTGCATTTTTCTTATTGAAAAAACCTTAATGCTATAATTAACATTTTGTGGTTTTTTTCCCCCTTTTTTTTTAATTTCACTTAAAGTAGCGAAATTTCGTGAAGATGGCCTCTCCATAATACATTTATTTCATTATTCATCCAGTTGTTGTAAAACAGCCTAGGCTAAAGTAATTTTTTTTTAAATCAAATTGCCCTTAACAAAGATATCTGAAAAAAGGTGATAATACAGGACTCAATGTTTCATAATTTAGGGTAAATTTGTCACTTACTGTTGGTTACCGGTACCTACTGGTAGTTAAAGAAACAAAAGAATATACAGACATACATTATGCTATTATTATTATTATTTGGAACTAAATTCTTTCACCACTTGGGATTCTAAATTAAAATCTACACATAAAATTAGCCATTTTTTCTCTGCCATAAATTATTTTGTTTCTAATTTTTGTGCAAGACATGAAAATGCAAGGTAAAGTAATTTGATTGATGTTGGATAATTTACTAGAATAAATTCAGTGGTATAGTGGCAAACACAGCATTACAGTATGTATTTATGTACATCAACGCTTTCAGGTGCAGGTTTGTAAGATTATGGTCATCTTTTCCATGATGTCGTTTGTAAGAAAAGCACTATATTCTCCCAATGAGTCAAAAATGGTCAATACGCACAAATACATATTTATTGTTGCTGTAGATGATTTTGTGTGCCTATACTTATATGCAAATGACAATAATAACAATATATATAATATCATTGTAAAGCCCATCTTGTCTATATGCATTTTCTCCTCCTGTCCTTAGGATCAGCTTAATTATTTTTCCTATCCATCTATTGTTAAGTTGATGATTTTTATTGCAAGGGTGGGATGTGGAAAAGGGAGGAAATTTCAAGACAAAAATTGATTAGCTTTGCTAGTTCAATCACCAAGGTAAACTACTCCTTTAACTTCAAACTCAATGCAAATGACTTTGTTCCCATTTCAAATTAAGATTGACAATCACTTGATCCACCGATAGCCTACATTGCTTATTGTAATAATGCAAGCTAATCTCAGTTGTTGGGTCACGACTGTTGAACTTAGTTCCCAAGGACCATAATCAAGCATCAGTACTATGATTTTGCTAATTAACATTTAATTAACCAATTAACATTTGAGTCTATAGGGAGTGCCAAGCGTTCCTTTGAAAACCAATCTAAACTTTGAACCTTTGATGACTCTATAAACTACCCATTCAGAGAATGATTTAAGGTAAATATATGTGGCTTTATGGACAGACATCACTATTTTATTGTCTTGAAACAGGATCTGTATACATTCTTAGATTGCATTGGCATGTATAGTGTATATGGTGCCATTTATTTTTTAAAGTAAGAATTTTCTAACTAGTCTATATAAAATAAATTGGTGCAAAAGTAGAAACTTGTGATACGTTAAATAACTCAGTGTTTCACTCCCTTTATTACTTAAACCCAAAACATAATAGGTTACTGGTTGTCCACACTATAATGTACGCACTCGATACCCCTTCGGACCATAAATTCATTCTAAAAATCTAAAAATGCCAAAAGGTCTTCTGGGATCACAGAAACATAGAATTTGGCATCACGTAAGAATCATTCAAACAATCTATTTTTTTCTAAAAATATCAAACCGTATTTCGCTATTGGTCTTGTCTTATATTCAGGTTATCCTTATGTCTGACCTTATGTCTGAAGGTCTACCACCTTCTCAATGAAGCAAAACATTCTTACATGATATCTAAAAATTAACACTGTGGACCACTGAATAAAACTGCTATAATAAGGGTAACATGCCTTCAAAAACTGTCATTATTTCAGGTGCTCTAATCACGTTCAACTTCATCCGTGTATGCAATTTCAGGTTTCTTGTTTTCTTACTTACTTTCATTTATTATTGTTACTTATTTTTCTTTAAGTGCTCAACATATCCAAATTCTAAATAATTTACACACTATTTTTTGACATATGTAGAAATACTGTAATTCAATTACTTAAATAAAACAGTAAGGAATACATTTGAACAAATTGTTACCAACAGAGTGATAATAAATTTTAATTTCTGGTTTTGGAATACAGAAATTCACAAATCAATGTGACATCTGTCAAAGCACAGTCCATGTCTGTTGGCCTCTAACCCTTCTACCAGATTTGGCGATAACTTGTATTAGCTATTGTTGTTACTTACACTCCACACGGGCAATTATACATCACTTCTAGAAAGGCAAAATTACAAGAATGGAAGGCCCGAGAGCTGAGACTGTCGTATGCACTGTGCTTTCGGAATGAGACAAGCTTCATTAACAGTGTACACTTTGTACAGACATAAGGGAATCTCTAAATATCCATGACTCTACTTACAAACCTTTAGCATTTTCTTTTGAGCACCTCGTTAGAAATTGGGTTCCAAAGAACTGTTGTTTCCGTTATATATTCACAGACAAAAATAAAACCCATTTTTATGGACGGCGTAGTATTTTTATGCAATATAAATGTAATATATGCACACAGGCTTTTATTTGCTTAGTAACTCAACAATCTCAATAACTGCTGGCATCAAAAATATGGCTGCTTTATGGGCTATGAGAGGCCGGGTCAGCAACTGGACACTAGAGGCTGTATGATTTAAGGTAAACTTTTCATGAATTTATTACTATCCATAAATTTTTACCACGTTGCGTTTCAAACACAGGCTGTGATTGGTGGGAAGAGGTACAAAGCTTCAGGACATGTTTATTTGGCTGGAGCAAAATCAAATGGTGATGACAAAAGACAATGTAAAGTCAGTGGATCACGGAATGCGAATGAACCATGGAGAGAGCGGGACATTCATGCAGCTCCTCCAAACCACTGGTAATAAAATAAATAGGGAGAATATGCAGTATGCAGTTACTGCATATTTTATTACTTGACAATAAATTATAATATTCAGTGGGTAATAGATGTTCAGGCAAAGTATAGAATGGCGAAGTATGATTATAGGCATTCAGGTCAGCTGGTGACAGTCTATTATATGCCAATTATACTGTTTTTAAAACTAACATTGTACAAAATGCTCTTGAAGAAATTGTCTATTACTATGTGTGTGCTGTATGTGTTGTTTCTTCTTTTGTTCAGTATTGTTTTAATATAAGATCTGTTTTTTCCCTCATTGCTTAGTCGCACACACAATGAATTGATTAATTAACTCTTAATTAGAGAGGCAATGAATATCTAGCAGGCTTCAGGATACACCATCAGAAAAAGATCCAGCGTGGGCTATACTGCTAAAACATTGTGCAGTTGTTATAGTCACGATACAGCTGTCCAGTATATGTAGTGGATAGCACAAAGTTAAACTTTGAATTACAGTTTATATTACTTAAGTCTCACCTATTTAACATAAAAACAGATGGGGTTTAACACAGGAGTTAAATTCATACATTAAGAAATTCATACCAGACTTTCCACAGCATAACCGACTAAATGGTTCCGTTTATCAGATTTTTAGAATAATAAACCCGTTATATTTTTTTATGTGTATTTTACCCATTACACATTGTCATTATATGAAGAGGATGTATCTGTATTGTTTCAGACACCCTGACTTCTTTGAATAAATTTACTTGACAACAACATTGTACTTCTTCATTTTGCTTGGAGGCCAGATGGCATTAGAATCATTTACTTCACCTTGTTGTACTTAATTACTACAATCAACACACTATTTTCTAAATTAATCATAACAAAGTAATTTCATTAGTAGCACAGCAGGCTGCTGAATTATTAGCATCATAGCAGGTTTGCAAACAATTAAACTTTATTTGAACCTTAGAAATTTGCAGGGTGGAACATATTTAAGGCTGAACAGAAGAATAATATAATTTGAACAGAACATGGTTTTATTGCAATTCTGACATTTGAAATTATACATCTTGGTGAAAAAAAAAAGGTATTTAATATACTTTGAAAGAAAATTATAATACCCTTCTTTCAACTATTCATGCACCAGGAGTAGATAAAGTCTTACACATTTTAATAATACTAATAATAATATGCCAAAAATAATGTATTTGTTAAGGCAGTATACTTAGGTGTTCAAACCAAAGTTGATTTCTAAGTTAATACTTTATTATGAGCAAGCATTAAAGGTCAGGTCATAGTGTTGATCAGCAGTTGTAGTGCTCCCTCTCCTGGGCATCAGGAGGAAAGACTACAAACTCATTTTAGAGTGACATGAATTTGTATCTATGTACCCACCAAATAATAATAATAATAAAAAGTTTGGGGCTGGGCTAAGGGGAATTTAAATTCACCATTTTCGTTTAACATCTGCCACCTGCTGGTCACTAAACACAGTGCATCTGATTTAATATTCAGAGCATGATTTATTAACCCTATGTAACACCTATGTATATTTACTTGGCTAAAATGTAACTGTTTCTATGCATATACAATAAATTAGTTTTCTACAGTAGAATTCAAGAAGTGTTACATGATAAAACTGAAAAATACTTACAGGTCCAGTTTAGCAACAAATTATAGTTGTTAAGATATCATGTAACTTAATAGTTCTTTTATTAAATTAATTATTTTATTATGTCCAAAGTGTAACATACAGTGTAAAAAGATAATCAGGGCAAGCAATGAATCTGCATTGCAAGAATGGCACATATTTAAATCTTAGGGAAACATTATAGCTAATTTTAACATTTAAAAATAATCTTTTTTTTTTTTTAGATAATACATTACTATTATTTGCAAAATGTCAAATATGTTTTCTTTTGAAATTGTAAAAAATATTAAAATATTAAAAATACAAAATACATATTGTCAATATCTAGGAATGTCATAATATCACAAGTTGAGGGAAAAAAATCTAGATCTGCAGTGTACATTTAAAAAAATATTTGTTAATTAATATTTCTTGTGGAAGATTTCCATATTTTCATGTAAAATGTTGGCTATTGTTGCTATAACAGTTGCAAAACAGTTTTAATCAACATACAGTGTGCTTCAGGTCATCCTAATCACAGATGTATTTCATTTTTATCTCTCTAAAATTATTATTCAAATCTGTAAAAACTTAACACGGTGGAATTAACGATGCACTAAAAAATGTCACACGGTAATTAATTAAACACTCTAAGATACTCTTCTTATTTTTCGATTCTAATTAAAGATGATTCCTAGAGAAAAAAAGGAAATAATCGTAATATTGAAAGAAAAAAAAAAAACAGACTGAAATTCAAAGAAACAATAGCTTATCGTAAACATTGCACTAAGACACTAATTAAAATGTTTGATTGAAGGCAATATACAGAAGCAAGCTGGGGAAGAGATAAGTGTAGGGATCAGTCATTGAAACGTGGGATGCTATTGCATGCAGACAACTAATGGAGCAGTATTAATTAAGGCTTAAAAGCAATTTTTTGCCACAGTCCTTAAGTTAATATAACTGCCACAGAGGTTTTAGGAAGGAAATGCTTATAAAACAGAGAACAGGAGAACACATGAGCCATTATGGAAGATTGGATTAAAATGTACTTACCCAGGCCTCTCAAATATCATACATCTCCATTATGAAGGCTTTAGGCACCAAGCCAATGGTTCCCTTCATTTCTCCTACCCACCAGCCATATGTATTGTACTCCTAATTCAAAACAATAAGCTGTATTAACCTTTTGCCTAGCACAAATGTAATATCATTTAATGCAAAAGCTACTTTTAAATGTTTGTGCCCTATGTTTGGTCAGCTAATCACAATAGCACAGGCCATGTTTTAGCTGCTTCCTACTAGACTTCTTGTGAAATAAATTCCACGCATAGTTAGCTCGAGAAGAGAATGTAGAACACACAGGAAATATATAACAGAACAGTAGAAAAAAAATAAAAAAGTAACAAATTCATTGCTGTGTACTGCAGCAGAAATACCTAAACCTATAGTGTTATAATAATCCATGTATTGATAACTGATGCTAAAATTTGTACCCAATAGTGTGACAAACATGTAAGTCTTGCTATGGAACATCTGTGTTTATATATATAGATCTATATATCTATATATATATATATATATCTATATATATATCTATATATAATTATTTATTGGATTATGATGAAGCCTGTTTATGTCTTATATAAAAAGGATATATATATATATATATATATATATATATATATAGGCTTCATCATAATCCAAAAAATAATTCTGTAAACACAAAATCTATATATCTACATAAACAGAAGTATACATTTCAGTAAATTTCAAAAATTCTGAAAAACAAATGCAAATTAGAATGGCAGCTTGGCTTTCTTTTGCTTCCTTATACATTATACTAAAGGGAATGTACTTTAATAAATACGCCATCTACAAGGCTTCTATACCTAACAATCATTAACCTTGTTCATGTGCCTTTTAAGCTCTTTTTTTCCTCTCACCCTCTGTACATCACTAGCAGTCTGTTTGCACTTGCTAAATAAAGCTTATTACCAGTAAGTAGTTAAAGTTAAAATGTGATAGTACCATTAAGTAGGCATACAACAACAGCACATAAACAAGCCATGCAGGTTAATTATTTAGACCACAATATTGGCAAAAAAACCCAATCTCTTATGGATACAGTAATCATTGGGATGGTGTCTCTGTCATTAAACTCTACCTTAAGGTCAGCTGTGTTGAACAATAGTACTCAGAGATCACTGCCACAGTGAGAATTCAGAACCATATTTGCCACTTTGATTGGTGATTCATAATGTATTTTGGTTACATATTAATAAGGAAATATTTAAACTCTTAACAATGGAACATTTACTGCACCCTTACCACAAAAAACCCACAAGTGACCAGCTATGTGTCACAGAAATTATTAAGATGGTCTTAAATTGTTCTTAATTATAAGAGGACATTAATCACCAAGATACAATGGACACAACCATCTTATTTTAAGGTTGACAATCAAACTTTCTTTTTTTGCTGACAATTTGGATTTATTTAAGGGCATCTTGGCAAACAGCCATATATTTCCCTGGCACGGGTTTATGCATGCACCAGGCCTTGGCACGCATGTGATATCAGGGAACATTCCAGGATTTGCAGTTCTGTTTGACAAGTCAAAATCAGGTGGCTTAGAACAAGATTTGCCTTTTTATAATAATAATTAATGATTGCAAAAAAATTTAGGTGATTTTTTGGTAATTTTGGGATCAATCTGTAAAAATGGAAGATTATTTCCATTGACCTGGATAGTTCATGGTCCCTTGTTACAATACATGGCCACTAGAGGTCTCACTGTATAACATGGCACAGAAATTATTAATATTGGAAAAATATTCCCTGTAATTTGCCAAACATCACAGATTATGCTCACATTGACCCTACAATGGAATATGTGTAACCAACAGATCTGATGTAAAATTATATATTAAACAAAAATATTACAAGATATGCAGCCTGCTGGTACAACCTCTCAAATACTTTTATTGGTGTTGATATGGTTAGGATTGACAGAGAAGCTAAAAGAATAATTATTATAATACCAGAAATTAGGCAAAGTATGTTTTTAAAGAAAAGGAAAGAAAGGAAAAGTATATTAATGACCAGTTTAAGGTTGCGTTACCCTCAAGAACATCAAAACCATTGGCTGGAGTTAAGATGCATGGAACAGACGACTGTCTTGGTGTGGATCACCAAACACTATTACCGTGGTCAGATTAGCCAGCATAGCAAAGTGACTATACTTACAAAAGACTGATAAAATAATGAAGTACAGGAAACATTTCCTCGTCAATTTAAAAGAAATATTGCATCCATTTGGATGTGTAATTATTTTCTATTAATCATGAGCCATAAAAGGGCACTATTCGTTTATTGTGTTATCACTAGCAAGAGGCCTGCAGTCAGCTCTTGACAATATTGGGTAATTACTAACACGATGGTTCTTTTCCCCTGTCAGTCAGTAATATTATCAGGATGCAGAACACTTGCTGTGCCATATCATTGTAGCCTTCACGATAGTACTGGGTACTAGACTTGGGCACCAGGGGGCCCTTCGTGCTCGTCTTCGTGCTCGTCTTCGGGGGAAAAAAAATCTTCGTATTCCGCGAATATTCGCCTGTTCCTGTCTTCTCTTCGGGCGAATATTCGTGGACATTCTTAGTGTTCGGTTATTCTTCGTTTCCCCGGTTAAGGGGTTAATACGGGGTTAACGCAGCTCTGGCGCCAGGAGTTTAAATGTACGTATGAGCAACTCTATTGGTCGTCAGCAGGGGGCTCGTCTGCCATTGGTTGATGGCAGACGAGCCCCCTGCTGGCGACCAATAGGGTCGCTCGTACAGACTGTTAAACTCCTGGTGCAGTAATTTACCCGGCACATCCCACTGGTCTCCCTCCCTCCTCTGGCTAGTGGGCTATACAATACGTTTGATGTTATTTTTTGGGTGGTATTGGATATGGAAAGTAAGCATCCCCAAGTCCAACATATCAATAGACTGTTTGGGTCAGGTGTCAAGTAGAACAATACATGAGTTATCAGGTCCATGCCATTTTCAAGTTGAGTTGAAAACTCACATTACCTCAACAGCAACTTGCTAATGTTATCATCAGCTCTATAGAAACTCTTATTTTTGGTGAATATTCAGTGAGTTTGTTCAGTTGTAGCATGCAATTGCGTCTAGTTGAGTGAGTCAAGATAGTCCATTAATTTGATTGCAGTCATAAAAACTCTTGACAGCGGATGATTAGATAGAAAGTTAAATACATGGACTACAGTGCAGTATTTTTGAATGATAGAAAAAAAAGGATGTTTATATGTTCCACAAAGGATATAAAGGAAAGAAAGCTTAGTAAGTACAGGTGTGATAGAATGCAAAAAATATTTGTCTTCAGAGCCAAGTCTGATGATTTATAACGCCAAAATCCACAGCCTACAGCTTGCGTACACGTATTAGTTAGATCTTAGAAAGCAAAGAAAAGAGCCCTTAGGAATCCATGCCCATAAATTGTAAGCAGACATATGATTCAAATTTTATAGAACGTAGAACATCTGGAAGAAATCCCTTTCATTGCATTCTGTGATTTTTGTCAGTATCTTATACATTAAAGCTGGAAGAGGCACTCAAATGTAAAAACAATATCTAATAGCGGAGAGAGTTATAGCGGTAGCCCCTGGAAAAATTGTAGACTGTCCTAAGAACCATTCTCCTGATTATCCAAAAATCCGTTCCTGCTGACTACAAGTTAATAGCAACTTTCAACAAATGACTTCCCTGGATGCCTACTCCAAACTTTTACAAACCACCCTTGTGGCTTCCAATGAAATCTTAAAAAAACATTATATGTTTTAAAATCCCTTTGAATACATTTTTGTTAGCTGTACAATTTCATGAGCTTGACCTTACAAAAATATGGAACTGAAAGCTTGGAATTAGGTGGGGTTTCTTAGCTATTACTATTTCCAAAAGAAATAGTAAAGAGGGACTTTCTCGTGTGGCAAAACATAACTCATAAATACACAATGTGATACATTGTAACGACAATATTTTTTGGAGTAAACACACAATAACATGTACACCACAGGCTACAACAGCAGCTTTTTCATTGAGGATATGGTAGGATACCTGTAGTTGTTATTATTATTAATTGTTATTATTGTTTCATTTATATAATGTACACAGCCCTTCCAACAGTGCATACATTTAACTTAGGTATACTTAGGTATGACAAAACTAGAATTGACAGACTAAGACAAAGAATTAGGTAAAGTGGGACCTGCTCGCAAACTTACAGACATTCTTTAAGTAAAAATTTACACTGATAAAAAGCATTACCCAAGCAACGCATACGTCATACAACCTCAAAAAAGGCACATGCACCACTTTAAGCCATGTAGACAGACATACATTCCATTGGCACTTATGCCTAACAGCTGCCAGCATTGACCATGTTTAAAAAAGACATTCTCAGAAAAATTTAATCAAGGAAAGGCTTTGTGGACAGTTCAAAAATAGAAGCAAGGGCGTGGTATTCTGTATGAGCAGTATCTGGAGTAACCACTACTACACATCAATCTACCTTCTCAAGGTGCCCCCTAAAAAAAGAGTATTTTCTAGAGAGGTTCATAGGCAGTTTTATCAGGATCTTTGCCTAAAACAGTCATTTTTTTGGTGTAACAGGTGCCGTACGGACACTTTCCATGTCCCCAGACAAGCTGTTAAACAGTAGCCTTTGGCCAATAAGCACAGGAAGCAATTAAATGGAAAGTATTTATTGAGAAAAAATGTAAACCCTAATAATGACAAAGCATGTTTATGGGCAGGGTAAGGCTTCAATAAGTAATTAAGGACAAGCTCGTTTGAGCAGAGCCCTCCTCACCTCCTGTTTCTATAAGTCCAAAGTGTTATATGACGCACTACTTGTTACATCCTGTTTCCCTTTGTACAGCGCTGCGGAATATGATGGCACTACACAAATCAATAAATAATGAGAGCTCAAAGCCACTTAAACTACAAGATTGAAGTGTTTCATTTTTTTACTTTTTCTAACTTTTCCTTCCATGTAATTTACTTGTAAGACTTTCTTTGTGAATAATGCTTAGAATCATAAGAATGGTACTGAAAAAAAAAATCATTCTGTCTTGATACCTTGTGATATCAACATAAGAAATAGAGACACAACTGTTTTAAACGGAACAAATAAACACATGTTTGGAAGCTGATGTATTTACAAGCAGCAGACATAGTTTATAAAAACATTATAGGAACTCTTTCAAGTTAGTCCAGTGCTGTGTGGTAAGGGGTCTGCTATTAGATACAGTATGTGAAATGTAACCTTTTGACTGCAGCCCATTGAAAGCACAAAAGTGTGTGATGTTGGGTTCCTATAAGTCATATAAAGCACTGAAAGCATAATGTAGTGAGAGGTCAGGAATCCTTTTTTATGTAACTTAACCCTTGGTTGGTAGAAAAAAAAGCATAATTTTCAGTACAGTTGCATGGCTGTGTGCAAACAGATGATCGTAAAAAAATCATAAAAAATTATGTATTTCTGGTTTATCTAGTACTTATTGGTATGGTTAACATGAATAATCCATAATTACTCTAATTATTCTAACAAAAAATCTAGTTCTACACAATTTCACCTGGGCAAAATGAAACATTGAGCAATTCAAACATTTATTATATAGCACTGCACCAAAAAATTTTTTTTATCATTCACAGGTCACTTTGCTAGCTTTGTAAGCTGTATAGAACAAGTTGACAGTCAATCAGTCATTTCTAAGCCAGGGCGAAAACAGGTTCAAATTCAAAATAACACATAAAGAGTTAAAAATAGTGAGCCTCAAAACTGTTACATTGTGTTCCTTGTAAGGAAAGCAGCACCGAGATTTATAACCTTGAAGGTGCAGAGGTTAAAAACTGCCCAGATGCCCCCTAGCAGCATTAAAGGATCTCATAGCTTTCTGTGCCAGAGGCTTAAAAAGGCTCACATAACAGCTAGTAATTGTATAATGTGAAAATAAAGAACCTGCATACTTGAGAATATTTTTTGGGGAAAACCCATCTAAGATGACACTCAAATGTGAAGGTTCTCTTATAGAAATGCTATTATAAATAGGCTGCTCTGGATTTGTTAAATAAATAACATATGAATTTCAGGCTTCTCCTTTAATAAAACCTTCAAAAATGTTTATAAACACTGCAGCCGCTGACAAAATGTTTTTATTAAGCTAAAAATAACTTAGCCGACTTAATGTAAAGATTATATATGTTACACTGATTCATAAACAATGTCTTTATGAATTATGTATGAGTAATGTATACTAAATACATTCATTATCAGTTCTGGCGGTTTTTGCCGACTGCTTGTAGATGTGTCTAAATAATGTATTTTGAAGAATTTAAGGGTTTCAAGTGGCGTTCCTTAACATTCTTCAATTTACTAAGGAACTCATTTATCATACAGTTTTTCCTCCATTATTCCCTTCTGTGTTGTATTTTGTACTGAAAATGAATACATACTGAGCACTGTCAGAAATGTTACTGATGCATTCAACCCTAAGCACACAATAATTACTTGTAACAACTTATCAGCAACATGGTTTTGTCATGATTCATTTCTGTACACAGCTGACATTTGATGGGATAGAAAGATCTTTGGACTAGTGAAAAGAAAATGGGCACCTCTCCATTCCTGCCACAAGGTGGCGCACAGCACAGAAGAAATTATACTGATCTGCTCAACTTTGAGAAAACATGGATATCCCTTTACATGTTTTATTTCATTTAAGCTATTTCATCAACACAAAGTCACCTTGATTAATACATATGACTTAGGAGCATTTCTTTTGAAGTTGCTTCCTTTAATAAAATAAAAATAAAAAAAATGTAAACATTTTTTAAATAGATTATTTTCTGGTCATATGCAGAGACCTACTTTAGAGTAAGAAGGTATGGTGGGAGTTATGTTACATAACTTGGTTAACGATGCATCAGGAGGTTGCTAGTAATAATTATCTTAGTGTGTAGATGGTAAATGGACACTAAATCGCTGTTCTCTCATATATGGCATAATGATAACATGAAAACTCTATATATTTTGCTAGAATCTTTGACCATATCGTATTTATGGCTGTGTGAGTGATGCCATGCAGTTACTGCTTTTAAATCCAGTTTATTGTAATTTATATGCAATAAATTTATTTGGTTAATTTTTTTTTTACATTTAACACATGTATGGGTAAAAGGTTTTCCACAATTAAGTTAGAAGTTTACTTTTTGTAAGCCTATTAAAACAGATGATTTTGAAAGTAACCTTATAATAATTACGTTGTCCCAAATTTCCATTGCTATCATTAGCAAAGAAACCACATTGTAAATGGCTTAACGATTTCTACAGTTTTCTTTTAATAATGCTTTTGACTTTTTTTTTTTGTTACACCCTACATAATGGAGATTGGAATAGCTTATTTCCCAGTTACTGGGGACAAACTTGCCACAAATATCAATTCTGATCTGATCTCAATTCTAAAATCTGTTAATCCTTTCTAAATGTATTACCTTGAACTAGCTGAATGTGAAACAGTCTCTAAAATGCTTTCTGGCAACTTCACTGAGGCTTACTTATTATGCTATGAAATCATCAAGAGGATGTGACATTTCAGGACAGTTCAAGTGACCAACTTTATGCTTAGGGCCAACTGAGTTATTCTTGCAGGAGAAACTCATTGGGGCTGATCCTTCCTAATCATACTTGGGTTTTAGTGCATAGACCACTTAGACCACAAATTAGAATGCTAAAACTGTGTTGATACCTTTTTTTTGTGTGTGTGCGTGGGGGTAATTGGATACCAGAAAGTGTTAGTGCTTCATAGATTAATTGTAAAACAATTTCATCTAGATGCTTGCTGGGAAAATACCAGCTAGGTGGCCACCAGACACAAAATACAACTAGCCGTGTCAATAAAGACTAGTATTTAATATGTTAACATGTCAGCACACTGTATTTTCCTTTAATCCATGAGATGTCAGTGTATAACTCCGTAATGAAGTACACTTAATGTATAATATGTATCACTAACAGCCAGGGCTACTCATAGGCCGTGGCATTGGGCTCATGCCCTGGGTCCAACATACCACTGCATACGGCACCTCTCTCACACACGTGTGGTCTCTGCATCATATGAGTCATATCAGAGCATTTCTCAGAGATCACAAGTATCAGGAAGTGCAGGTTCCAGCTTGCTCCTTCCCTTATCTCAAACCTTTCTTGCTCCAGGACCTGCAAACCCTGAGGGCAGCCCTGTTAACAAGTGTTCAAAAACATAAATTGTGAACCGTATACATGTCTACATAACAATATAATAATATATTTTCCTGCACAACTCTTCATTAGGCTTTGCATTGACTAAGAATCTCTATGTTCAGCTCTACAGTACATAAAATCACATTCATTGTGAAATATCCATGGAAACAGGCTCCGCTGTACACTGCCCTCCATTTCCTTCCCTAGGTGTATAAAGTGCTTTAATTCTTGTCACAATGTTGAAAATAAACATTCCCTGAATAAAAGTTCTGCATATACCTGGTATATACCTTGGTCACACATTTCTTAGTTAGCAGAATACCCAGAAGTGCATAGAAATGGCAATAATTAGAAAAAAAATAAAATCATTTTTGTATTTATGACTGATGTATTCCAGCCTGTTCTTCTTCTAAAACTATTACAACTTGAAACTGCCAGGATAGCAGTTACTGAATCTTCTCTCCTTCATTACATAGTTAAGTATGTTAAAAATTAAAGTCAAACCATGCCAGGCTCTCTCAGATTCACTTGAGGTATAAACGACCATTTTTCATGTGAAAGATTTACTGGGATCGCCAGAACCACATTGTCTGTAGTGATTGTAAGTAAAACAACTTTTAATGACTCCTAAAGACCATCTGTCACTTTTCCCATTTTACAGTTTCTTATCTTAACCTATTGGACTTTATGATGTCTATGGGCCAAATACTCACTGACACTCTAGCATTCGGCAACAGATTGGGTCCTGCAGTGTGCTTCCACCAGGTGGATACATGCCACCACATGCTGCGTGAGTATAAAAATGTAGTGTGCGGCTGCATGACATGTTTCTAAAAGGTGTTTCCACTTAAGTTGGTCATATGTAATCTAGGGTAAACTCAGCTCTAGTGCTAATAGTGCCAATACTAGTCCAAAAAGCTGATGACTGTATCTATCTTCAATACTTGAATGCTCTTCTGTCCCTCAAAGGGTTCAAACACCTGTTGTGGATTTTTAGTCAGTAGTGGGTAGTTCCTGACCAACCGTTTTGGCGGAACACTACAGAGCTGTAGTTAGCTCCTATGGCACTCGAGGCAAGAACAGAAAAATGCACCACCCACACACAGTTTACAGAGGTTATTTTGAGGAAAGCAGATGAATAAATAACAAAGAAACAAATGATATTGGAATTAAAACAAATAATAGTAAAACACATTTCCCCAAACCCAGTGATTTATGCACATTTTGTGCTTGTCAAGGTCTGAGCAAGTGTCTTGTATGAGCTTAATGGGACAATAGGGACAATGGCATAGTAAATCAACATTTGGCACTCATTAATATATACTAAGCTTGACAGTGGTACACCACAATTCCCATCATTATAATCACATCATGACTCCTATTAATATTTGCCAAGCCAGACACGAATGGTGGTACAGCATGACTCCCATCATTATATAGTGATCCAAATACTAATGGGGGTACAGTATAACTCCCATCACTATATAGTGATTGAGATAATGAGGATGGTACAGCATACATTTTATCATTATATAGTGGGCCAGACACAGACAGTACTATAACATAATTCCCATCACTATATACTGAGCCAGGCAGTGATAGTGGAGCATCATAACTCCCATCACTGTATACTGAGGCAGACATAGACAGTGGTACAGTACAGTGGTACAGTACAGTATAACTTCCACTATTATATAGTGATCCAGACACAGACAGTGGTATAGCATGCCTCTTATCACTATATGTTTAGCCAGACATTGACAGTGGTGCAGCAAAACTTCCATCACTATAAAATGAGCCAGACAAATAATTGTGCAGCATAGCTTCCAACATATACTGCTACTGAGAACTACCTATGATGCTGAGCAAGTTTCACAAAAAATGTTTGGCTGGCTGGGCATCGTGATGTCTTACTCACACTCTCAATTACTCTCAATCACTGTTACTCACTCTCTCTATCAATGCCCTGCTACCTTCTCTGCCGGCCACTTCCACATCCCTTTCTCCCTTCCCGCAGCTCCCCTTGCTCTCCTGATTCATCTTCTGTCTCAAAAGGTTAGAGCCTCTGCGTAACCCTCTCCCTGATTGGAGGAACGGGGGAGAGGTTGTTCACGTGGTTTGCGCCCTTCTGAGAACCACCTGGACAGCCTCTCCCTTGTTCCTGCAATTGGGGGAGATGGTTACGCAAAGGCTCCCACCTTTTGAGGACCTGTTTTCTGCGCCTCCTCACAAGTGCCTCACTTGTCTCCCCCTTCCTACAGCTCTGGGACACAAGAGGAGGTTCAAGACATCCCTTGTGTTGAATTGTTGTTCATCACGAAGGTTGGTTATACTAACGTAATTAAAATTGTTAAACAAAGTTTTATATTCATGTACTGAATGTTGTATGGAAGGTTTTATTTTTCTGTAGATTAAAACACATTGCAGTGTTTACTAATACAAAGTGCCCTTTAAAATCTAACAGTCTCTGTGTGGTTATTTTGCTTCTCGACTCACTGGTTATCAGTGCAGAGGTCATGTTATTTCCAGTGCCATAAACACAGCAAGATTACATTTTATGTTTGTATAACACTTCAGTAGCTGTAATGTATTTCCTTAAGCCTGTCTTACAGTGGCAGGAATCATTTTGGGTAAATTAAGACACTATGCTTACATAGCTGTACATAAAATACTGTAGCTGTATCTCCCATACATGTTTAATAAATTAGGCTATTTCTGGATGTTCCTGAGAGCGCTACATAATACTTTGCATCACACACACAAAATTTTTATTTTCATGAAAGATTCTTAAAAAAGTTGTATTGAAAAGATGTAATACGAACGATAATTCAAAGTGATAACTGTTGACAGTTTATCATTGTAGTGGTATAAAATGCCATTGGTAATACATTAGCAGTAGTTAATAAGATTTTCATTATGAAATCTGGCACTGACAGCATAAGAGCACAAAAATGTGTGGTTTCTGTTCTTTTCAAGATCAACTCATATTTAATAAAAAAAAACTGAACCTTGAAAGCACAGGTCCCAGAAAGAGACTAATACGTAGCTAATCAGAAAAGTCTCAGTTTACGTTCCTTTTACTTTACATCCACAGGAAAAATACTTTCCTTCGCATTATCAGCCTGAAGTCACAGTGCAATTTTCAACATCTGAGAAGAAAAAAGAACCATCAAGTTTAAACCTGTATGGTAAACTTATTTAATTCTTTTTAAGGATTACACAGACAATTTAATTTCTATTTCTCCAATATATTATGGAGCAGTGTCTTTGATGGAACATTCATGTATATTTTTATTTAATTAATATAATAAACTTAAAGCCCCAAAGCCTCCCTGTTTCGTGCAGAATATTTCTGTTGGGCTGAGCCCTTCCTGCTGGCTCACCTGGTGTCCCAACCTGTCTAGCAAACCAGGCTGCCAATGGCATTACAGAGCACCACTATATTTAATTCTGATTCTAGGGAGTTGGGACCCCCCCATTCCCAATAGGCCAGGCCACGTTCTATAATTTTGCTATATATATATATATATATATATATATATATATACTGTATTGGCTAGGTTATAGGCCGCACCCGAATATAGGCCGCACCCTAAAAGTAAGGTGCTTTTCGAAGGAAAACATTTTCCTAGTTAAAAAAAAATGTAGAATAGATCTGCTGCCACTCTCCCCCCCCCGAGATATGCTGCCACTCTGCCCTCCACCCGATATATATACTGCCACTCTGCCCCCCCCCCCCGGGATACGCTGCCACTCTGCCCCCAAGATGTGCCCCCCGCTCCACGACTTACCAAAGAAGACTCCCGTGTGTCTTGCGGGGCTGGCAGGGGACACCTACGCAATACGCGTAGACAACTTCCGGTGTCGGCACTTCCGCCGGCACTGGAGATTGTCTAAGCGCATCGTGTAGACGTTCACCGGCTGTGGCGATGCGCGTAAACGTCTGTACGATGTGCTTTAACAATCTCCTTTGCCGGGACTCCCCCCGTGGGAATTCCCGGCAAGGGAGATTGTTAAAGTACATGGCGTAGACGTGCCGGCAGCGGAGGTCGTTCACGGTGAACGTCTGCACAACCTGCCGTGCCGGCACTACCTTGGGGAAGTGCTGGCAGGGGAGGCTGTCTGAGCGTATCAGAGAGTAGGATGCAGGTCCCCTGCACCGCTGCGGGGGATCTGTATCCTAACCCTGCTGCCTGCCCGGCGCTAGACCCCGAATATAGGCCGCAGCCCCACTTTAAAGATTTAAAGTGGGGGAAAAAAGTGCGGCCTATATTCGGGCCAATACGGTATATATATATATATATATATATATATGTTAAGGCAACAACATTAGACCAATCAGCAACCCTCTTTTTCCAAGGTGGAGCAACAGCACTTAAACCAATGTAAGAGCTGGACATTGTTCACCATATGATCTGTCCAGAGGTTATGACATTGGTGTATTCTGGACTATGCCTCAAGGGCCAGCAGCCCAAGCAATCAAGCTCCTTGGTGTGCTGCTGCTCAATAGGCCAGTTACAAGCGTGATCACTAATCTCCTCAACTGGCCAGTTTACACGATGGATGACTCTAGCTAACCAGCACAGCATCTGTATCTGGGGCCTGGTGTCCATTTGAGTTAACCCAACATAAATATATCCCTATGTGATGGGCGTTGGGGTTTTAATACTGTAGGACTGTCACCTATTTTTTCAATTATTGTTTATTTTCTACTGCTCACAGGTGCTGAGTGCTATGGGGTATCTTTGCTGGTCATCAGATTTACTTGCAGAGCTCAGGGCTGTTTTAATCATATCCTGATTTGATTTAACAAGATCAAAACATCTGTACATACGTGGAAATTTCAATCACGTAAAGCTGAAGGCTACATAAACAGACATGTGTAAACAAGAGAGACCATGTACTGTAACTATGGAATCACAAAAAGTAACATACTCTGCCTGGAATCCTTGTAAACTCATCAAGTTATGGATTCACAGCAGGACTCTTTTTAAACCCGACCTTTTTGACATAGGTATGTTTTATTTTCATGGTTGGTTGTTTAACATGTAACGTTTTAGAATGTTTCATAATTTAACAAAGGTACTCTTTGCAAGAACTGAACCGTTCAAAGCACACTAATTAATATAACCATAAATCATACAATATTATGTATTCATTATGTAAATACTGCTAGCATGGCAAGCCTTCCAAGTTGTCTTCTAATTATAATATACGTCAGGAAATGAATTTATCAGGTACACATGTTCTTCACCGGGGCTTGTCAAACAGCCATTCTGGTGCTGCCAGTGAACTATGAGTTTAATTGCCCCCTGCATCACCTTGGCTGTTTTAAGCTTATGGGAGTTGCATTCCACCACTGATTGGCCACCCTTGGCTAATACTTCACACATCATACAAAGCTCTAGTGATGAATTCATAGGACCCTTGAGAAACATTTAGTTCTGTGGCGTTAACATCTATTCTATACAGAGATCTGTAGTTCTACCAAAATCCATGGATTTATATAGCCATTTTACACTAGAGATGCTATTTACTATAAACGATCGAACTGCCGTCAGATTAAATGTGTGGACAGTACAAAAAACTAAAGGACATTTAAAAGGACCTGTTGATTAAAAATCCTACTTTTTACACATTAATACACAGAATAAACATAGGGGATGCGATATTTATATTTATTGGAAATCCATATTCCTTATATACTATATATATATATTACATGCTTATGGGGAATTTGAGTTGGTTTTGGCATCATTGTTGGGGGAGTAAAAGAGCGGCATTGGTTGTGTAAGCTGTAGATCCGCTATCAATAATTTTATTACTTAATTTAAAATGCTAAGTGTAGGCGACATTTCCACTTTGACGTACAGGGTAAAACTGTTCCCTAATCTTTATCTGGAAAAGCTACACTGGTAATAGGGAAGTTTATCGTTACTTGGCTTCAAATATAAAACAAAATATTAATATGTAGAGGGTGTTCTAACTTTGTTTAACTGTTACCATTGTGAGTCTATCCTGATAACCATATTGTGTCAACAATGTGGTCATTCCTGGTCAACATAAGCAGATGCAGATCAGAAACCCTGAAGACTGGTTTATATAATCATTTCTCAGGAACGCTCTTATGATTTTCTAACCCCTCCCAAATGTACCCGGTGCTGGATTGTAACTGGGATCTATGTGAAATAATCTAAACAATGTACGACATGTTTGAAGACATTTTAAAAAATTCTAAATAAAACAGGAAGGCTTCTTTGAATTGTTTTGGAGGCCAGAGAATAACTCACGTCCAATCTGATTTGCTGTTTATACCTTCAAATAATAAATAGCCCCAGCTGTACATTTTACTCACCTAGCCATATGCAATTAAGGATATGTAGCACATAAAAATATATAATTATCACATATTTATTAGCTCTAGCTTAAAGGTCAGCACAATGGGAGATTGTGCAGCCATACCACGTGTGGCCATCTTAGCACGATGTTCAGCAACTACAGGCTTCCAGGGTTTTTTAGCACTACTCCAGGGCCCTATTCATAAAGGGACGACTCTGCTCAAGTGTTGATGTGGAAATTCTTTTGTAGCTATCTGAAACTTGCCGATGCTTGACTATGCCCAAATTACAGGTTCAGAAGCGAACGTAACTTTAACACAGTGAGATTTAAAATCATCAGCGCTTTCTGCAAAGGTGGCCTCAACACAAAATTGTTGAAATGACTTACATTTTCTCTAACACTGGAGTTAACAGTGAATTGAAACAGTTTATCAAACCATCTTATGTATGTATTATGAAGAGGCAACACCAGCGAGCTTCTGTCCTCACAAATGAAAACTTCTGAATCAATTTAGTGAACAAATCCTTAAATATATAGACCACCTAGATCGCAAATGCTAGAAAATGTGGTTCTCTTTTCAGAAAAGAAGGTGTAAATCAGCCACACATATTTTAATATATCTTAAGTGTCCGACTTTAGCAGGGACAACCATTCTTTTTGACCCAAATCCCTCTGTCCCTCTTTTTCTCTCCCTCTTTCTAGCATAATATTTGGTGGACATAAGGCTATCATAGTGTTTTGCAGCTCTAAAATGCACATATTTATAGAGAACAGAAAATATATTTATATATGTAATTGTAAATGGAAAACATGTTATTCTTCTTAGAAATGCCTTAAGACAATAGGTGAAAACAGCATGTATACATTGCGGTAAAGCCCTAGCTGCTAAGGCCATGCAATTAAATTCTATATAGCTATGCCATTGACATAACTGCTTAACAAAGTGATCTGAAATGACCTTTAATGGACTTCCCATTAGTGAAAATAATTCCTAATCAGTCTCATCTACTTGCAAAAGGAAGTTAGAACATAATATAAAATGCACTGCATAGAGAATGTGGGCATTTATCCTGTAATAATTGTTTCTCATAACTGCTCAACGCTGAAGCTTAGCCAAATCCTAAGGCATGCATAAACATTCTTTTAAGTCGATTCCTGTTATTAAGCTATGTTTTT
The DNA here is from genome assembly GCA_029215755.1 of Spea hammondii. Classification (NCBI taxonomy): domain Eukaryota; kingdom Metazoa; phylum Chordata; class Amphibia; order Anura; family Pelobatidae; genus Spea; species Spea hammondii. Next base: position 95,055,296 of record JARDYJ010000005.1, on the reverse strand, counting down.
ATACTTGATTGTGTTTCACTGACAAAGTAATTCATTATTGTAACTGGGAAGACAAGTTTTGCAAGAGATAGTAGTCCTGGTGGCACAAGCAATACTGTGGTGAAAGCCAATTTTCCTCTCTCAAGTCTCAGTTCGAACAATAAAGGTCTCCGGTGATTCTTTCTCACTTTCTATCCATGACAGTGATTGTTTGTTACATACCTTGCTTATGATGTATATAACGTCACCGTGTTTAAAAGATAACTCATCCGGATGATCTGCATTACAGTCCCACAGACCTCTGTAGAAATTTGCATAGTCTTTGTCTTTTCCTAGAGTAATTAAGAAACAAACTGTTACACAAAGTCAAAAATTCACATAAATAACACTTTTTGGGGTGATACTTAGCAGAGCTGATACATTGAAAATAGTATCAGAGATGTATTTTTACTGCACCTTGTTTATTATGTATATATTTTGTCAAAGCAGGCTGTCAAAGCCCGGGTGATTTTTTTTTAGCTTTTGTTAATTCATCCTTTTATGATAAAATATCGAAAATCATCTATTATTCTGGTATTAGCTATGTTTAATGTTTTTTTTTTGTTTTGTTCATTTATATGTTCCACCTTTGAATTCCACCAAAGGCAAGGTATTTTACACAAAGATTCCCATACTTCTTATGATCCCTGAGTGAAGAATTATCTGAAACTGCTGTCCATGAAATATCTAGCACTACAGCCATCCAAAACCTTTGTAAAGCTTTTATCAGAAATATCATTGTATTAAGGCAGGGGTAGGCAATCTTCGGCTCTCCTGATGTTGTGGACTACATCTCCCATAATGCTCTTACACGCATAATGCTGGCAAAGCATCAAGGGAAATGTAGTTCACAACATCTGGAGAGCCGAAGACTGCCTACCCCTGTACTAAGGCACCACAGGGCCAGCTTTCCCTGTAGTTAAGAAATTAATACTTGACCAGCAGTTATATAACATATAATATTTAATTTGATTGGAGCAGGGCAATCATGTTTTTGTTCTGAAAGTGAAAATTGTTGTGTTATGCATTTCTTATTATGTCCTATGTAACTCTTCTACAGCCTTGTGTGATATGATGGTGCTAAATACATCAATAAATAATAATGTATTACTACATTTATCCAATTTTAATTAATATTTAATGTTTTATTACTGATAGAATTTTAGTTAAAAAGTGAGCATTTTAGTGCAAGCATTTTCCTTTAGAAAGTTCATTATAATTTGATCTGACATGTTAAACAAGACAGTGTTATAAAGTTTTCCGATTGGATCACAAAACAAAAACGTGCTTATTTTCAAGTTAATTTCCAACCATTATTCTGTGTATAACCATTATATTACCATTAGCATTCAAGAATATTCTTGCCGAGACAATAGATGGGATGGTCGGCCTGCCATACACATCATTAACTGATTGATTATTAGCACGGATCCTACAACAAGCTGACTAATATATGGTACCCATGCACGTGCCGCAATCTATATTCAGCATGAGATATTAAGTTATAGTATCTTGACTTCATTGTGGGGAAATGATGTAGTTTGTTGTGCGTTAACAAACACTGAACAAGAACAGCATCAATTATAAGGGAAATCTTGATTCCAAAGAATATGACAAGAAAGCATGTGTTAAACTATATAAATCCACATGTAAATGACATTGTCTGATTTTGATGGACATGCAAATGCAACAGAGCCACACTGTATCAGAAATGCCAGTCTAGGTTTGTTATATGATCTCTGAACAGCAGGCTAACTGGATTCCCTAGCACTTTAACTCACATTTGCATATCATTAGCACATTTTAAACATAATGTATAGCTCACAGATAAATTAAGCAGGTTTATCATGCCGCAATGCACAGATAGTCTATGTGTTGAACAGCAGAAGGAAATTGACACATGTAAATTAAAATAGAGTAAATACCTATCACAATTAGCTGAGAAGAAATGGTTCATGTATATACTGTAAAAAGTAAATATTTTAGGAAATATAAGTAGATTAATATGGGTAGACAGATATTGAGATGGGTATTGGGGGAATAGAGATAGATAGTCATTGTCTTTATCTCTGGGGACAGGCTACAACCCAAACCACTGGGGGCACCTTGCACACCTCATTAGTTAAAAGAAGCAGATGAGTGCACCATTGTTGCTAGTTTTCAGTAACTACCCCGATTACTGTTTTTAAGAACTAGCATTTCTGCCTGAAGTGTTAGATCATTCTCTTCCTTTTTTTTTGTATGGCAGTAAATATAGATGCCAAGATCTGGAACCATATTTCAATGCCATTATTGAATAGCTGGCCAGAACTAGAAAAGAAGAATACGACGTTAGATAAAGACTCTCTGATATCTCACTAGGTTACCGATGAGAGGAGTACAGTGGATACAGTGCCTCTAAACACTGGCACAATGTGTCACTGGGGTGACATACTAGTCTTTGGACACTTTGCCCAAATGCTGCCCGCCTGCCCTGAATGCCTTTCCACTGATTGCTCCATATGTTGTTGTAATTGTCTCAGGGAGGAGAAAATGTTCAGAAGTCCACTGATCTTCCAGTGTTCCCAGATACAATTAGGAGTTCTAGAGTTCTTTGGCAGTTGCTGTTACTGATGTATATCAATTTGTTATACACTAGGACAGGGGCGTCCAACGTGCGGCCCACGGGCCAAATGCGGCCCGCCGGACTTCGAGGTGCGGCCCGCGTGAGCAGGGCCGGACTGGCCCCCGGTGTCACGCGCTCTGCCGCGGCTCTCTCTCCGGCCGCTCACGCCGGCTCGCCGGGCGCCGGCAGCCCCGTCTCCGTCCCGCACACGTGTCGCCGCGGCTCTCTCTCCGGCCGCTCACGCCGGCAGCTCCACCTCCATTCCGCTCGCGCGTCGGCTCCGCCTCTGCCACCGCCGCTACCACTCACAGGGCTTTGGGTCCTACCTCCTCCAGCACGTACGCCTGCCAACGCTGTGGGCACATCGCCGCGCCCTCCACGCACGCGCGCCGGGACCCCAGCGGTGACGCGCCGTTTAGTGGAGATGCCAGCCGCGATGCACCTGATTGCATCCGACGCACGCGACGCACGCAAGGGCGCGGCCTATGCCGTGAGTGCCTTTTTTCCTATTTAAACCCCATTTGTTTTCCATGTCTTTGCCCGTTCTAGGCGTTATTTAGCTGTGGGTGTGCTATTTCTCGTTCTGCTTTATCTCTGCCTTGTATACCGACCTCTTGCCTGTTTAAACGACCATGAATCTTCTCTGCCTGCCTACTGACCCGGATCTGTTTACCGTTTTTGCACCTGATCTGTAGCCCTTGACCTCGGACTGTGTACTGGACTTTCTCTAAGCTGTGCTTACCTGCATTGTTGGATCCACCTCGTGTACCTGACCATAACACCCGGGAGATTTCTAGGTGGGCCGGCCGGTCCATGGGCTGGCAGACCATTATTCAAAGCGGCCGCACGGCCAGAGCCTGTCCTGGTGTGTGTGTGTTTGGGTGTCGGAGTGGCAGAGCCTGTCCTGGTGTGTGTGTTTGGGTGTCGGTGTGTCCTGGTGTGTGTCTGTTATAAAAGTTGTTCAAAAAAACTTTCCCACTGTTTTTTTCATTATCGCCAAATTAACCCTGTATTAATATGCATTATAAAGCTAAAAGGCCATATTTTCTCTCAATGAAAAATGTGTGCAGCCCACGCACACATACATTTCTGATGAAGTGGCCCACTGCAGAAAAAACTTGGGACAGCCCTGCACTAGGAAAAGATGCAAAAATCTAGGTAGAACAGCATGTTCTTTCAATGCTCACTTCCCACCCATGTCTTAACAATTTGCTAATAACCATGTGACTAGCCCCTTCTCCTACCAAAAAAAAAAGCCTTAAGGCTATTATGGCTAGGAAATGAGAAAAATACGACTATGAAAGCTTTCTAAACAGGGAATTAGACAAATTACATGAGCAAATTGGTTTTATCTCCCATTGGACTTTATGCTTCTATAGCGCCGTAATTTACAGAAATATTAAGATTGCCAATTTTAAAACTCTAGTGGTACAACTGTGTGCCTCCCTCAATGAAAAATGCACCAAAGGGTAGTCGATCAATGAAACAACCCTCAGAGGTAGAAGCCTATCAAGGATTCTAAAGGGGCTAGAATAAGCTACTAGAAAAAAGTTATATTTTTAGGTAAATAATGAGACAGGTCATTGGCAATTTATGTTTCTTTGTTTTGCGAACTGAACCTAAGAAATGATTTTTTATTTCTCACTGTGTTCCTATAGCAAGATTGTGAGAGTCAGCGGGCCTGAAATTGCTTCTGCTGCTTATCAGGGCTCTCTAACAACAGAATGCCTGCACTTTGTAAGTGGCTGTAACAGAGGTTAATTCCACCCTGACATTTAAAAAAAAAAGCTCAAGAGAAAAAATTGCCAACACACACAATACAATCATAGAATTTACTCACATAAAAATGCAAAAAGTGCCAGGACAAAAAAAATATTTAAAATAAAGAGCTAGAAAGTGTAAAATTAATAATCTGTGCTGTGTTCCTTTCACGCAGTCTTCGGTGTAATTATTTTAGTGCTTTGTACTGGTGACATATGATGTGCTTATTTCCTTTGTGCAAAACACAAAGCCAGCCTAAACACTTACAGCAACCTGTTTCTGCTTTCCTGTGTAGGCCCTGAAATCAGCCCTTTGTTTCCTGTCCACATGTCAGAATAGGAAAAGCAGCGGAAATTGACTTCCTGAACATGGTCTTCATGTCCACCCTTCTTCTGACAGCACAAGAGGAGTGATGTATAAAGGGCACATCTGGCTGGGAGGGCAACCCAGACGACATTTCCTTACAGGACACAGTTAAGATACGGCAACCTTGCCTAGGCTTTACAGAGGTGCTAAGTCTTGATAAGGAACACATCTTTGGTGGTTTTTATGTCCTGGAATGTCTGTATTATTAAAAACGGCATGTCCTTGGGCTTACTGACAGATCTTGCATTTGAAACCTAAAGGCTAAGAAACATTCCTAAATGATGCATCGTCACATGGATTCATTTTTCACGTTAGGCAGACACTGTAATTAGAAGCGTGGCATCCTGCCAGACTTTAAAACGGGGCAGAATACTTTTTAATACCTTTCTATTATCTTATTAGAGAAGAATCCCTTCCATGCTGCTGCTGTTAGGATTTTTGCTTCGTCCACCCAGCCCCGATTCGATTGCTCTCTGCTATAATCATATGCAATGAACATATGCATGGCCAACATTTAAACAAGCTGCAGATCAATTAGTGGTCTTAGGTTTATCTGATTTTTATCAAAGAAGACAGAACTGCAGGTCGATTGTCAGAGCCTGTGTCAAGTTGACCTTTTCAGAAATGTCTACATCGGCAGTCCCCAGGGTTACTTGTTGTCCTCTGTCAGCCTTTGAATGGCAGAAGTCTGTTCTGTTCAAGCACAAAGTATACACGGATGTCTATATTACATTCTCATAGGTGTGACAGCGGCTGCATGTTGTATCTATAAACTGTCCTTTAGCAGTGACACTTCCTCAATGATGATAAGCTAATTTATGCAACTAAATCTCCTTTGTGCAGAAATGAAAGCTAATTGAGTCATTACAAAGTAATTCAGGAAGGAATACCTTGTACAAATGGGCTTACTTTTGAAATCCATCTCAAGTGTTTTCCATGCATAGTAAATGGCTATAAGTTTTTAGCTGCAGCACAACGTCCCAACCCAAACACATAACTTTTTAGAGCCGTGAATAAATTTAACATGTACAGCCAGAATGATGAACATTATATTGTAATTACCTAAAGTGGTGCTTGGGGAAGCCTGGCTGAGTTTTTGGGTCTCCTTTTCAACAACTGGATTACTGCCTTCATCTGAAAAAAAAACAAAGCTTGTGAAAACGTAATGAAAAATAGAGAAGAAAAAAGCAAAAACAGTAGTTAAACACATGGTTTGGCGCATACATATGGAGTATCAAGCCAGTAGCGCTCTAATCTACAATTCCCACAAAGCTCCACCAAGTTGTTCGTTAAGAAAAGGTTAGTTAAATATGATAAACAGTAAGCTGCAGGTAAAAAAGTCTAGAAAAGTGATTATGTAAATATAAGTTCATCACTTATATTTGTGCTGAGAGAATCTTCTCTTGGGGCTAAAAATACATTGCTTCCTCTCCAGTGCCCCGTACAAAGGAGGGGGAAATGGTCCAAACAACAGGTAATTTAAAAACAGCTGCAAAGCAAACATTTTCTCAAGAGCCTGCCAATATGACTTAATGTGTTACTCTCATGTTGACAGATTACTTGGCTTCCCCTGCCTCATCAATCTCTGGCCTTTCTTGTGAAATTGTCAGTAAGACTGACAACTTTCAAAACTAGAAACCACTAACTTGCTTCACATGGCGTCAAGAAGCCAGTGTCCCTGGTCACTTGGAATCAATAACCTTTAGATAATGCATGACGGAGATCACATTGATAGAAAAATGCTAGATGCAGAAAACTACATGCTATTGGGGGAAAAAAACGCCAAGTGGGAAAGATATTAATATCCTTGGAGAAAGAAATTCATAAATTAGAGAAGATTCTATTAAGAGGATCCAAGTTTGGCAAGATAAAGTATTATGGTGAATTAAATCACAGTTCTCATGTGGCATCCGAAAATATTTTTCCGGAAAGTAAATGTCTCATTTACTATTAGATGATGCACTAAACTGTTCCTGTTAAAAATATCCAAACTGGCAAATTTGTGATTTAGGTTTTGATTGCAGTGAAAATGCAAGAAAATGGAAATGTGAAATGCTATGTTTTTAGATCTCTGGAGGACGTTTGGATGATGGAAGAAATGTACCATACTACGTCTAGTTCCATGGATCTTTATAATAGCATCTGGTCTAGGTGGTTAAACTCACCAGTCGTTTTGTGGAGTTTAATCTTAAAATGAACAGGGATTGTTTGACTTGTGCAATTGAAGATGAATATGCAGTAACAAGGCTTAATAAACATTTTGGGAAGGCAGTGGTGTGGGGACCCCTCTACATTAGAATTAGAATTAAAAAAGGTTCTGGTTCTGTTGTGGTTTTAATTGAATGATTTTTTTTAAAAACAAGCATTAAATTGGTTTTGTATGTTCTCTGTATATTTATGTTTTTTGTATGTTATCTTTTTTCTTTTCTCTCACCATTCGGCCCCGAATGGGGGGGACCTGAGGGAGCTGAAAAGTCCAAAGAGATTCTTATAAGCTGTTTAAAACAAACCTACTTGTTGTTGCAATTAAGAAGATAACGATGAGTGGAAATATTTTGTATAACATTCCCGTGTAATGTGAAATGCAAAACTCTTAATAAAAAAACTCAAAAAGGACCAGTAGTTTTTTTCAGTCCCCCGGCTCTCTAAAAAGTAATGTAAGCAAGAAATACTTGTCTTTTATTTCATGAGCTGTTCATTTTATATTATTATGGCCACAGATTGTAAGCTTCTTTGAGCAGGGTCCTCGTCAAGTTTTTGTTTCTCTAGGTCCGAAATTGTGATGTGATACATTGCTGTTTACCCATTGTACAGCGTTGCGCAATACGACAGCGCTATAAAAATGAATAAATAATAATAAAGTACATTGATATGCAATTTCATCTACAACCAACTTCTGCCATGCCTTAACTTTTCATTTTCAGCGTTGGTGACAAATGACGCTGGCTTCTCAATGCCAAATGCTCAGAACCCGTGAAATGCAACATTTATTAGACATTTTTCTGACATATGATGACACCATGACTGAACAGATGGAAATATAGCTGTTGTCGGCTCACAGTCACAGGAAGTGTACATTTATAATTCACGAGTATACCAATCTATCTGTATTATACATGGGTGCCACTGCGTCTAATCCTCAAATATAAATATGTATAAAGTTAAGTAAATCCTGATAACCAATTAGTTCTGATGGATAAACTGAGCTTTATTAAACACTGTTGCAAAACTACAGTTTGTAGGATTATATACACATAATATATATATATATATATTATATATATATATTCACATACAATTTTCAGAAATTAAAACCTGCTCTACCATGCAGTAAAATCTGTGAAAGCACACAGATAGTCGTAGGGGTTTTCATTATATTGTTTCCATGAAAATCATACCGCAAATCCGGAAGATTCTTACAAATAAGCAGCTTGTGTTTACATGCCTCTCCGCAGCAATGTGGAACCCTTCAATTTATCACTGTATTATTCCAATCACACACTCTCCATACAGATAAATTGAGAGTCTTCGTCTCTTCATTCGCAAGCTGTTTTTTTTTAAATCTACCACTATTTTTAGTGGATAGTGTCCAGAGGTGAGCGTTGGAGCCTATACATACTCGTGCTTTGGTTAAACGGAATGTGCAGATGGCCGAGGGTCTTAGGAACTGCAGTCCAAAAAAAGACCTAGTAATTTTTCACTAGACTAGATATACTTTATTCATTATTCTTTAAAAAACGATTTCTTTGGTCACTGAGGTAGTAAGTAAATCATCCTGCGTGTGATATCTTCTACCATGTACTCAACTAGGTTAGTTATTATTTATTGATTTATATTGCACCAGCATATTCTGAATTCTCTACAATGAGGTTGTCAAAGAGCACTCTTCATATGGTATGGAATACATTCTACCCCAGATCTTCAGTCTCATCAGATCTACTTTTAAAGCAGTTTCATAAACTACAGAATAGTGACTTGAATCTAGCTGATGGTGTTTTATTCTGTAAATAGAGCTATACTGTTTACAGCACAAATCATTTAAGCATAATACATAATATTGCACTGAATAATAAATACACCTAAAACAATTTAGACAGAGAGGATGATTTCATACACATAAAATGATAAATTAGTAGATCCTGCTACAGCCTTGGTAGGGGCGCCGACAGGTTAATCCCATAGACTGGTTAAATGTGACAGGGTGCTGGAGTTAAAGGTGCCTCCAAGATGACATCATGCACAACAAATGCATGAACAGAAAATCCACACTCACTTGTCATTCGAGACAAACGAAATGAATTGGTGCTCACAGGAACAAGTGGCTACAGGATGAATAAAGCTTAACGCGTTTCCCACCCGTGCTGGCGCTATCTCATGAGCTAGAGAGCAAAAATTAGCTATTTTTATCATATTGTGTATCCCTAAATTTTGTTAATGGCAATGATTGTCAGCTGTGTACAATTGCACATTCACTTGTATCGCATGGTTCATCAACAATACGATATAAATATCAAATTTTTTGCACTCAATCTCTAGTTTACGAGGAAGCGGCAGCACCGGTGTGAAACGCATTGGCAAACAGATCCAACGTAATGTATTACATTAGGTAGGAATTTCTATGGCTAATCATAAGAGTAGTTGCATGGGATTAATAAAAAGTAAAGTCTTGAATGGTCTAGCAAACTAAAATGTGTACCGTAAAAAAATAGATTGTGTATTTATGTTTGATTTCTGTATTATAATTATTTATCAACTCAGGTTTGTCAATGTAATTTTAGCAAATTAACTCCTCTGTAAACTTATTTCATGAGATGTACTGATCAAAATTAAAAGTTGAGAAATGTTTTTTAAAAATGTTCCTTTGACATCACTGATGATGTATGTTATTGCAAGAGTGAAGTGTTGATTCAAAATAAATGCATGATGTCTTTATAGCAGTTAGATTGATTGCATCAAACTTCTTTTAACAATTGTTTCATATTGTCAGCTTATTTTAGTGGTACACAATCTGAACATAAATGGCTTATTTATACTTTTAATATCATTAAAGTATGTTGTGCCTGGTAAATAAAAATTAAGAAATATATTTAATTTTAATAATAATTATTTAGTGCTTTGGGCTTATAATAAAAATAATCAAATATGTATTGGCTTCTTTTTCTTGTCTCCTGTTGATGTGTCTTAGATTTGTATTATAATCTTGTCAAAATCACAAACACAAACCAGGACCATAAGACTCCTTCACTGAATTCCAAGGAGTGATCTCTTATGAAGTGGTGACTGGCTAACAGAGACAGCAGACAGCACTTTGAATGATGACTCTGCTCAAGATAATCCTGAGTGCATCTCTTTAAACTCTGTTTTACCAGCAACCATATTTGATAATAATGTCCACTGACATATCAATCTTCCATGGATACTTCTGAAACCCATCTGTAAGTGTACCTACCCTGTACAAATAAAGATTTATTTTTTAAGCAGAATTAATTTACTATAGATATGTGTAAAATAAATAACATGTTTTTATTCCTGAAGATTCAAGTAGTCTCATCAACAGGGCGTTATGATATCGAATGACTTCCCTGAAAAATCTATCGAGAGAGGGTATAAATGCCAGTATCACTAAAATATGAATACATACAGGTAAATGAATACCATAGTAAATAATATTATGTATGTTTTTTCTGTTATGATGTTATCACCCTTTCAAGGAATGCAATTATAAGGTCTTTGTGTACTCCGGGGTTGTTGAGTATAAATTTGTTTTTATTTAAAAAATCTCAACAAAATCACAAAAAGTATGCAAAAAAAAATGCAGTTGCAATTTTAGATTTACAAACTTAAGAAGTGGTGAGGAAACAGCTATATAAAAATTATACGATTACATTTGTTACGTCGCCTAGATTGCTTGCTTTTTAGGAACATATACTTTTTGCAATCAGTAAGCAGTATTCAGAACCAACATTTAAAAAAAAAAAAAATTTGAAAAACATGTAGTTTTGAATCTCCAGGTGGTTTTGTTTCGAAACATCCCTCTGCATATATCTTTTTATGTGGGACCTGCTCATTTGTGGTAAATAAATACATAATATCAAATTTGCACACAAATGATTCAAGGATATAATAGCACCTTGTGTAGTCATGGAAATAGATAATTTAATTTGCTGACAGCAGTTATCATTAGGGAAAAAAGATCAAAACGCTTTGCGGTCTCCTATGATCACTGAGCCCCTGCAAAGCAGGGAAATATATTATACCCTTTAAAATGTATCTTTACAAATGTTACTTTAGTAAAAACAAATCACAGCATATACAAAATGTGACACTTTTGCAGCAAATCTGACATCTTTATTATAAATAACCTCTTATATGACACCTCTGTTGTTAATCCCCCCCCCCCCGAAACCACGTCTTATGAGAAATATATGTATAGATGTCTATTTCTTATCTAATGAGTAGACTCATTGAGCCCCATGCAATACCCCTCCCCAAACTCACATATAAGAAAAACAAATAGCTATAGATCTAACCAGTTTTTTTTAGACAGGAACCAGACTATTAGTTAGCAGTCATGTAAAAATGTAGGGATTCATATAATTAAAATAAAGTGCTTTAAAACACAGTTTTTTTGTTACACTATATTTACATGAATATATATCATTTCATAGGAATGGTATCTTCTTAAAAAATCTAAAGTGATACAAATGGAAAATTAGACTAATTGTTTACAAATAACATGCTATCAAGTACTCCCAGCAACAACAAAAAAGTCAAAATATAAAAAATGTAGGTTTAACTTGTAATTGTATACTTTAAGTTAATGACACGCTGAAATAGAACAGAGCTGGGCACTTCATCCTGCAAATAGCAAAAATATTTGAAGTATTTACAAGCTGTGCTTCTTTTCAAGATGGATTCTCTTATGTACACAGAGACAAGAAGATTTACGCTGTATGGTTCAGTAACATGCGGTTACTGCAGACTGATGTAAACTTGGCCCTGCTGGAACCAATCCCTGAGAAAGTAATTTATAGAGCAGGACTAGTGAAGGGACACTCAACTCAGTGTAGCACAAGCTAGAAAAAAGGAAATACCGCTATTGGCAGCGTCCACAGGAATAGTCTGGCTCCCAGATGCTTCTTTCAATCCCACAATCACTTAAACATTGTTTAAACAACTGACTTTTTTGCACTTATTCCATAGAAGACTCACAGGCCCAAATAATAATAATATTATTATTATTATTATTATTATGAAGAAGAAGAAATAATAATAGATGCTTGGTATTTCTAAAAGGAACATATCTGTTTTGCTTTAAACAGCTCTACAAGTGCCAATTTAATTTTAAGCTATTAAGGAGAAACTGTTTACATAAAAAAAATTCATTCCGTTTTTAAATCACTGTAAATAGTTATTAGTTATCTCTATAGTTATTAGAGATATTTCACTTAGACGTATGCCCCAAGGAAGCAGAGATCTGTGACTCAGCGTAGCTAGCATTATTTGAGCAATTTCCTGTCCTGTACTCTCCTTCCTCATCATCCATCCTTACAAAGGCATCTTAAACCAATCATCAGCAATCGGTGACATAACAGCTGGGCAGAGATAACACAATGGGAGAAATATCCATGCAGATCTTGAGAAACAAAAGTATATAATAGCTATTTAGGATTTGGGAAAAGTGACATATCTTTTATAAGGTTCACATTAAATTATTCTATTCCTGTGATAATCTTAGAGCTGAGAAAACAGTGTATTTCATAGGTCCCCTCCTAGGACCAGCCCTACTATATAGATGAACTAGACAGGTGCCTAGGGAGTCAGGAGGGGGTGCTATGAGGTTCTGCCTATAATGGAATTCATGAAAGCTTGGGGTGTGCATTAAGCTATTCTAAAGAAGTATTAGGTAAATAGTTAATAAGATATCACTATCAATACATCTGTAGAATGTTAGCAAGCAAGTGCATGCAGGAGTGGGGCACTGCAGGCATCGTTCCTCCTGGGCTGGTCCTCTTACCTTCATTGTCATTACAAGGAATATCTATCCAATTAAATTAACAAACAAGCCATGCAAATTCTTTTTCAGCATATAGGAAAGTGTGATTTAGTAGAAATATACAGGCATGCCCTGCTTTAAGGGCCGCCACTTTAAGGACACTCGCAAGCAAGGACATAGTTGCAGCGCTTTACGTATGCTTGTTGAGACTTTTGAGCATTTTGTGGTGGAAATAACCTATTAGAGTGCAGTACATGCATTGATAAGTGAAAAAAGATAGTGCTTCACTTTAAGTAGATTTTTATTTACATACATGCTCTGAACCCATTACCTATGTTAATGTAGGGTATGCCTGTATGCATGTATGTACAGAAGCAGGCTTTTATTTAAAAAGATGTGTATGTGATTTAGTTGCAAAAGATTGTATTTACAATTGTGTACAGTCAAATGCTGAACTCTAGCTATCCCAATTATGGGGCCTGTCTAACCAACCCTTCTATTTATACTGGGCCCCATGAATTTTGGCAGTATGTACTGTTTTTTGTTTTTTTTACTAATTTATAAGAAAATGACCCTGCATCTTCAATCAGCATACCTTTATGAACAAACCACAAAATGTTTACATAACTCATAGTATATTTTCTAAATAAATATTGGGTAAAATTTAGAACAAAGAAAACTATTGGGTGAGGTTTGCCACTAAGTCATAACTTATTCCCTGGACAGATCGTTTTACATTTTATTTTCTATTATTTTCCATTTTTCAACTTGGCATGTACAAATTCACAGTATCATGGTGCCAGAATGGAGATTGTCTGAAATGAATTATCTCTATATTCTCTTACATCTAAGAACATCTGCATTCTGTCTTTCCAAAGTTATGTTGGAATCCTGAGCTTACCCATCTAAATACCCAAGCAAATAATTTTGAATTATGAGCAAATTGTATGGCGAGAGTACAATTTCTGGAACCTACAATAATGGTGCCGTGTAGTCTATAATACTCTTTTGCACTACAAACCTGCTGTGAAAGATTTGGGCTCTACACATCACAAGAATTTATAATGCCTTATTGTAGGATATTCCTTAAGTTGTGGTTTATTAGATTTAAAGTAATTGTGATATAAGCTTATTTTATGTACTGTGTCCTCTTTGTAGTATGTTATAACAGGTTCAGCAGAACATATAAAGTTTTTGAAATAACAATTAAAATATGTCAGTTGTTGATCAACAAAAGGTTAACACATAGCTGGCTGAGTATTATGAGAGTTTTGGTTTTACAACAGCTGGAGAGCTGTTAACCTGCTCTAAAGTACCCGAAAATAGGATATACTGCAACCCACAGTCATGTTTGTTGTTAATTTGTAAATACAATAATCTTATTTGTTTCTCTCCCATTAATACATTTAAATGTCTATGTATAACCATTACATAGGTGGAGCCTGGTTTAATTCTGTGGTTTTTCACATGCGGTTAACAGCATGCACATTAGTGATGTAAGTACCGGCGACCATTAGGCTCTTGTGCTTGAAGTTATTCTAGGCTTAAAGTATTGAAGAGACTCAGACCACTTTTGCCTTTTAATGCATGATGCTTCCAGGAAAGTGTAAGTACTGGCAAAAGATGATAAATGCCGCCCACTGGCTCATAGAAGTCATTAAATTAGAGTAGGTAAGGCGGCAGTGAATTCCCCGAAGGCCTGTTCCGGCTCATTGTAATGGCTCTTGTTATTTGTGTCATTATGTAGAATCCATGTTGTTATAGGCTGACAAGTAAAGACTTTCAACAAGGAGAATTTTGAAAGACTGCAGAGGTGCTTCTTATTTTCCCATTAATAGTAAATTATTATTGTGGAGTAGTAGTAAAAATATCCCCTTAAATTTTCCACAGCTTCGGTAAAGTACCATAGATTTTATGAACAGGCTGTGGCAAGGAAGAACAGGATCGGAGAAAATGAAAAAAGACTTTATATCATTTCTGGAAAACAAGTCCTTTTAAAACGAAATCATCGTATTTTTCGGTGCCTAGGTGGAAAATCATGCAAAGCGTGGATCCATCATAATTGTTAAAAGGCTGACTGGTGCGTGGGGGGGGGTGTCCACGCTACAATTATTATAGATAGTTGTTCTAAATATTTTTAATCCAATATGGTCCACGACAAATAACTAAAGACAGATTCTGATTTTCTGGCAAGTAAGGCAGGTTCTGACAGCTATGTACTGAGTGCCAATGATTTGCTCTCTCTTAGCACAGCCCTTTTGTGAAATAAAATGTTTTTCAGTTAAAGGTTTAGCTAAACGTAGATTTATCTAAGACTTATCTGAGTTTACTGGTAAATGGGTCCATGTTACGAACTATACACAGTACAAGCAGCCGCTCACAAACGTAATGTCAGCACCTTTTTTTAATTGAAAATAGATACTTAAAGTCAAAATTACATTTTTCCTTGACATAATGTGTATATATTCAACATCACTTGATGCCGAAGCTCCCACATCCAAGGGAGAAGAAGAGGTCATGTAAGGATGGCCTCAGGGCTTCTAGAGCAATAGGTAAATGGCGGCTTGCATGCCTCCTTTTGCATGAGCTTACTTATTTGTAAAGGAAAGAACCTGGCATCAGAACCCCAGTACCACCGTCGGCTTAAGAGTTTTAGGAAGCCGTCTACGTTTCACTTATACAAGACATGATGAAGCTTTAATGTTCAAAAACATCATGGATGCTTGTTTTTTTTTTTGTTTCCATATTGTGCCATAGTCTTGATAAATCATGGCAATAGGATTCCTTTTAATTCAACCTATTTGTCTTATTAAAATATACGTGTATAGCATTTAATTAAGCCAAATAAAAATATAATATACATATAATGAAATCAAACTACAGTACATTAGTTGCTTTGTATATATTAATCATATTGTCACCAGATATGTCGCACTAAATAAGATTAATTTCATTCCATCTCAGTAAGGTTTAGTAAACCTACTGTATAGAGCTGTGGAATATGGTAGCGCTATACAAACCAATAAATAGTAATAATAATAATATTAAACAATGGTCTTTACCTTTAAGTGACAATAAGCTGAAAGGAAACAGCCTTGACGTGGCGGGTGAGCTTAATTATGCTTTGGCCAATTCATATAACCAAAACCTCTCATTTATATTATGTTTATATATTTGTTGCCAACTTTATTAGGGTGAGAAGCGCAGACAGTATTTTGTTTTTTGTATTTTTAGGAAACAGCCCCCAGGCAGATTGGAATCATAAATGAATTGGCCCATTCCATATATTATCAGCTTTCCAGCTGTGATATGGCTTCAACAAGCCCACAACCAGTTTTAAACAGGTGTGTCTATCAGGCATATTGTGTTAAGCAGAGATTGTCAGTCTATCCCCATTGAACATGGTGCTACTGCTGTAGCATCTACGCCCCAAGCCATTTTCCACTCCTCACCATCATCTTGAGGTTGAGGAGGACAGCATTCCCTCTGTGTGGTTGTGTGGCCAAGTGGCCAAGCAAAAGTAAATAAGCGATGCAATACAACAGAGGATGGAATGCAAATATTCCTGTTTACCTGGAAGTATTTCATAAATATCGTCTTCAACAGGAGGAACAGCTGATATTCCAGCAGAAGACTGACTATTTTCTTGAGTCACATCATCATACACCTCATCACCATCTAAAGAGAAGCAAAAGTAAAAACTGGTTAGGGATTTTTTTTTTCTTATAAAGTTCTGATGTGTAAAGAGTTTTGTAAATTAATAGCCATCACTTATAATTACTCATGGCGCAATCTTAATCACCATCACACCTTATCTTATGTATAACAGTAAAGAGATCCTTTAACCTTGCAGTCAAATCTGGTATCAATCACAAAATGTTTGTACATGGAAACTTATATTTCTGTGTCCCCCCCCCCCCCTCCAAAAAATGTCCTCAGAACTGCTAAATCAGGACTACTGGTGGTTCAATAAAAAATGAATTTTACAGTAAACTTATAAGACAACTTATCCTGCCACACATGCAATTCTTTATTTTGTACATGAGTAATACTTTAGTATAGACCATTTGAAATAATGACAAATAAGTCCATAAAGTACAGTAACATTATCATAGATTAATTTGTTTATGAGATTACCATGTCTGTGTAAATATGAAGTAGAAATTCTTTGAATTATTAAAAGGGACTGAATCTAAAAATAATGTTGTTCAGCAGTGGACTCCCTTTGGGTAATCCTTGCAGTGAAATGTCAGTAAAATAAAAATAGGGGTATTAAGAATGAACAGCACTAAAGCTGTAAAAAGTCACAAGCTTTTCAACAAGTATTTCTCAGAACCTCGTAACATACAGACTAAATATGTGAAAGGTATACTTCAGGTATACTGGTATACTGTAGGTCTCCTTTTCCTAGAAACTTGTAAAAAGCGATAATAAATAAAAAAAACATGATAACTACATCCATTTTTTGGTCTTTGAGTTTTTTTAAAGGTGTTGCGTCACCTGTACCAGTTGTGTTGGAAGTGGAGAAATCAGTGTAACAGGTTAATGTTATAATGCAACAATAAAATAATAAAATGTGTAAAAACAGACAAAACAGAAACAATCAAATGTATTGTTTTAAACTTAAGTAACTTTAGGCAAAGTCTAAATTTTAGCATGTTCATTTTCACATTAGTGTAGATCAGTGAGACTTTATACTTTACAACTTGCTGTGATCTTTCATATATTTCATACTGCTAAGCATTCCAATCGGAGAAGCCTGGATCAAATAAGTTACATCTCACGACACATACACAATGTGTAAACAGTGAAAATTCAGTGTATATTCCCTACAGTCCAATCCCAACTCCCAACCTCTGTGTAAAGATGTTCAAAGCAACGCCACAAAGTGACTTAAAGGTTAAGCTCAATGAGCAATGGAGAGAAGATGCAAGCATGATTAGCCAATGTATAAGCAGGAAAAAATAGGAAAAATAAAAGCTGAACTTAAACATTTGTATTTCTTTAAATAGGTATCTAAAATATTCCTGGCTCATTAGTTTTTGGTAAAGTGGAATGGTCTGGACACCTCCTTTGTGACTTCTCTTTCTGTGATTAGGTGCATCATATTATATAATATATATATATATATAATATTATATATTTTAAATATATCATATATATAATATACAGTATGTGTGTCACATACCCGACGGTTACACCCGCCGGGCAGCAACCGCAGCCGCCGCGAGGTAGGGGGAGACCCCCCGCTTCGGTCCGGCAGCTGCCGAGAAGAAGAGGGAGACCCCCCGCTTCGGATCGGCAGCAGCAGCCGCCGCGAAGAAGGGGGAGACCCCCCGCCTCTGCACGGCAGCTCCAGCCGCCGCGAAGAAGGGGGAGACCCCCCGCCTCTGCACGGCAGCTCCAGCCGCAGCCGCCGCGAAGAAGGGGGAGACCCCCCGCCTCTACACTCCAGCCGCAGCCGCCGCGAAGAAGGGGGAGACCCCCCGCTTCTACACAGCAGCCGCCGCTGCGAGGAAGAGGGAGACCGCCTACCTGCACGGTGCGTCCTCAGCAGCTGCAGCCGGGAGACGGGTCCTCTTCTGGAATCCGGACTCGTTCTTCTTCTTTGCGCCACCTAGTGGCGCCGGCTGGTACTACCTCGACTTATATGGGAAGACTACGTAATCGCCAACCACAAGATGGCCGCGCAGGAAGTGACGTATCGGCACTTTGAATTTTGGCGGGAGATCTCCAATTAGTGCCTAATTTCCTGTGCCTATTTAAGAGACTTCCTAACTCTGAGACTTTGCCTTCTGATTCTGTCACGGCACAGCGTACAGGAGGAGACACCGTAGTCAGGTAGGACTGGCAAAGGATGGTCGAGAGAGCCGAGGTCAGGATACCGGAGAGCAGGATAGTCGAGGAGCAAGCCGAGGTTAGGATACCAGATGTCACGGGCAGGGCTATCGGCCGAGCCGCGACGTGGGAGTATGGGTGTACCAAGGGTTAAACGCCAACCAGACGCGTTTGGTCACTTTCCCCGCAGGGCACCAAGCAACCACCCCCAACCCCAACCAGTCACCCCAAAACTCCCAGTGTAAACCACGCTGCCACCACCAAGAACTTTAAAACCGGGCGTCTTAGGTTACCCAAAAACAATCAGACCGCGATAACTACACAATCCCCAAACTGATATCTATATAGTTAACCGCTTAGTAACGTGACGTATTTATATGTATACAAAAGGCTATCTCCAGGCTGAATTCGATTAGAGGACAAAGACAGAACTGATTAAAAATGTTTAATCTGAGTATAAAATGGGTCACAGTGCTGTTACATAAAAATGCATATAAAAAGAGACATAGACTTAGATAGTACAAAACAGTGTAAAATAAAAGGGATAAAACAGAGTATCATACCATACTTCCTTGGAGCCTTGATGTTGTCTCTGTGATGGTAAAAACAGGCTCTCCCATTACCAATTGCCCACCTTTTTATCCCCCCCCCAAGACCGCCCTTTTCCTGTTACCTGAACAAGGGGATGGGAGTAGGGGGTTCAGAACTATGACCTTCTGAAGGCGGGGTTATATCTTCTCATCTTGGGTCTGGGATCACAAAATATGTAATATGACGCTGGCTGAGCTTGGCATAATTATGACACCAGGATCATCATAATTCTCTGGTCCTAGTGATCATTTTCATACCAAACTCCACACCTGTATCAGTTGGCACAAGGACACGTTCGCATAACACTTGTTATGGTCATGCCTGCATGGCGTGTTTGGTCTCCCTGAAACCAGCATGTCGCAGGCATAAGGATGCAATGTACGATGGGGCCCAAAAGTTATGTACCCATCATATTTTGGACATTATACATTTAATAATTTTACCCTGTGTCTATTGATACCCTGTCTCCACACCCCAGGGAGATGTTGCCAGGATGTCTGGCCTTTCACTCTTCCACAGGAATCCCTTCCTGTCCAAGGTGACAATACCCAGCATGGGGTAATCAAGTTTTATTTTGGGTTCTGGCTCCAAAAGGAAAGGTGTGAACAAATGTTACTGGACTTAGCATCAGTCAAATGCCTTAACCCATTCAGTGCCAAGCTCCAGTAAGCCGAGGTCAGGATACCAGAGATCAGAGTAGTCGTGGAACAGGTCGAGGTCAATAACAGGAACAACAGGAACCAACAAGAACGCGTACTGGGAAGGCACTACCGAGATAGGCACGACCATCAGAAGGCAAAGTCTCAGAGTTAGGAAGTCTCTTAAATAGGCACAGGAAATTAGGCACTAATTGGAGATCTCCCGCCAAAATTCAAAGTGCCGATACGTCACTTCCTGCGCGGCCATCTTGTGGTTGGCGATTACGTAGTCTTCCCATATAAGTCGAAGTAGTACCAGCCGGCGCCACTAGGTGGCGCGAAGAAGAACGAGTCCGGATTCCAGAAGAGGACCCGTCTCCCGGCTGCAGCTGCTGAGGACGCACCGTGCAGGTAGGCGGTCTCCCTCTTCCTCGCAGCGGCGGCTGCTGCGTAGAAGCGGGGGGTCTCCCCCTTCTTCGCGGCGGCTGCGGCTGGAGCTGCCGTGCAGAGGCGGGGGGTCTCCCCCTTCTTCGCGGCGGCTGCGGCTGGAGCTGCCGTGCAGAGGCGGGGGGTCTCCCCCTTCTTTGCGGCGGCTGCTGCTGCCGATCCGAAGCGGGGGGTCTCCCTCTTCTTCTCGGCAGCTGCGGCTGCCGGACCGAAGCAGGGGGTCTCCCCCTACCTCGCGGCGGCTGCGGTTGCTGCCTGGCGGGTCTAACCATCGGGTATGTGACAATGTGTGTGTGTCTCCCTATGTAGGAAGGTTTTTTTTACCCATGTTAGCTTACCTTTCAGATATAAGATGGCATTAACCCATTCCTCGGCTTCTTTGGGAGTGGCAGCTGCAAACTACAACAGAAGAAAGATAAAATCCCTAGCCATTCTGAAATAATACAACAAAAAAAATGTGCATCCTTGTCACTTTTTTCATAGAAACATTAACAATTCCTTACGTGCCTGCTGATACTTTTCTTGCAAGGATGCTTCTTATAATGTACGGTTAATTTTGACAAATTTACGTAATAGGAGCAGAGAATGATGGATTTGTAACTCTGATCAGCAGCTGGCAGCTGTGCAGAAAAAAAGCTGCTTCTCTTCATCAATGTCAAAGCAAAAGCTGATGAACAAAATTTGCCCTTGACAATTAGAAGACACCCGTGAATACACTTAGAATGCTAGGTATAGTTTTCTTAAAAATGTTCTTGTCAGATTCCAACACATTACCTGCCAACTTAATTAACTGATTTTCAAATGCAATTTCAGACACTTAAAACATATTAAAGTTATATTCACTAATGGCGCCGAAGGGCTAGATGTGTGACGCTCCCTGCTGACTGCTGCAACCAAGTCTTTCTTAAAAGCTTTGTTTAAATACTTTTGTATTTTTCAAGGGTTAACAAGAACACAACTGACAGCCCTGGGACCTAAGCATACGTAAAGTTAAACCGAGTATACATTAGAATGCTGTATGAATATATTTGGCGTATACTGTATATTAGCATATCGTCATACATATGTACATTTTCTCAGTTAAAAATAGCGGCGCTATCGTAACTTCAGTCTAGTGTTGACAGGCACAGCTCCCAACTTGCTCTACTATCGCAGCTATTGCTAATGAGATATATACATATCTGCATATGTGTAGAAGATTGTCCCATGGGATGCTTCATGGAGGTGCATGGAAGCAAGAAGCATCACCCCTTTGCAAAAATGCATCCATAATAAAACCACTGACGTGTTGAAAATGACATTAACGCACACATGCGTAATTCTGGGTGCACTAGAATCTTACATCGGTTTTCCTTCACAGAGAGGGCAGTAGATAAGCTGATCTGTCTTCCAGCAGAAGTGGCAAAGGTTAAAGGAATTTGGATAGGCATACAGCTATCTTGAATATAACGGAAGCCTAAGGAAAGTTTGTTGGCTTTCCAATCACCATAGCAATCAGTAGAATGTCACTGCTAATTGACTTCACTATACATTATAAAGTGATATAATGGTCCTGTATAATATATAGCTCAATTAGTTAGACCTCTTCAGTCATCTCACACATGGAATTATGCATCGTGCAGGGCCAGTTCAGCACTACTTGCTGGAGAAACGTGCGAGTGTTGGCCCTTCATAATGAATAGTGAAGAGAGGGAGTTAAAACCTCATCTCACCTGCAAACTCTTCCCTCTAATGAGTAAACCCCAGAGTGTTTCAGGGAGGGAGTCCGATATTCTCTTTGGGTAGGTGTTGTGTGTATTATGTGTAGAACACAATGGATGGTGCTGAAGGCTTCTTTGGGTCATCCGCCTATCTGAGATCTTCCCCTCTTCTGGGGGGTGACTTCATGACAGGGCAGGGCTAGCAGCACCTAGGGAGGGCTAGAAGCACTTAGTGGCCTCAGAGAATGTAACTACACAGCCCAGAGACAGAAGATACCCTGGGCGATGTGGTTTGGTCATCTGTGCTACAAACGTATAGCTTTAAACTACTATATTCTTCGTCTATTTTTATGATTTCCTTTCCCTCTCACTCAGGATCCGCTTGAAATGTGGCGTGTATGTATACAGACCTTATCTAGATTTATTTTAGCACAGCCCCATATGTATGAGCATGCTGTGCAGATGTGCTAGCCAGCGAGCTGTTTCAACCCAACTGTTCTTGTCTCTAAGACTGGCAGTGTATGCGTTTAATCAATTTAATTTAAACAGTAGGGTGAAAAAAAATATTCCAACCTGATAGACACGTTTATCAGGAGCGAAGATTTCAAAACAGCAGTCTTTCTTTGCATCCTTCCGCAGAGAATTGTTTATTCTCGCAATGTACCCGTCCAGACAAAATTCACCTTTCTGCTGTTTGTCTGTCAAAAACATAAGTAAGACAGAAACTTGATAATTCACCAGTAACTCAACAAACTGGGGCAAAGAAGAACAGGGCCAGTCTTAGACCAAATGACACCCAGCCTTTGGCCCTTAAATTTCTCCCTTTACCTTGGTGTTTTACTAAAAATGATTGCGACTTTTGAGGCGGCATCTCACTGAGTGTGATAAACCAAAACATCCTGGGCTCTTCGAAAGCAGGTTCATCAGAGGAGTAAGAGAGGCACCTGCCTAGGGCACCTGGAGCTAAGAGCGGTCTTGAAGAAGAAGAGAGAGGTTCTAATAGAGTATTCAACCAGTCTACCAAGAGTAAATGCAGACTGGTCCAAGTTCTTCATTAGGTGGTCCTAATTCTCCAAGTCCTTTTTGGCAGGTATTCAGCAGGTTAACTTAAACCAACGTTATGGGACCCTGCATTGGTGGCACCGCAGCTTACGTGCCATGCAGGCTTTTTTGGATTCCTATTCAGTTACTTGTGATAGGATGTTCTGCAACGTTTAAGCCAGCCCCATTTTCTCTAAAACTGAATTGTTTCACTTAAAACTCATAATATGGTAAAAAATTGAACCAAAGTTGTAGGTACCATATTTACATATCTACTAACATAATTAAGAACCACATACCTTTGTCACTTCCATAGTAATAGAAGATGGAGTTACTCACAGCACACCAACGTTTTTGCCATTCAGAAGCAAAAAAGCTGTGATCTAAAATATAAGGAGAAATGTAGGACTTACACATACAATAAGTCATTAATAACATGTTATTGTCAGAATGCTGCCCTCATCACCTCCACCATCCATCTCGCTGTGAATGGTATTGGTAGTTTAATAGCAGCTAGGGGGCTACATTATATACAATCCTGATATATTCCTCTCATAACATCTCTCATCCAGTAGTCTACTTTTGTTAAAGTTACATGTTTCTTGGACACAGAGGCTTCTCCTCACAATAGACTAATATTTAGGAAGCTTTTTGTACAGTATTGAAAAACATGCTATAAATAACTCAACTATTCCCTTAAGGAATCCTTTTACAAATACAACATTCTAATATCAACATGTTGCATTATATAAATGTTGAAGTGGTGCAACATTTGTCACATATGTCACATATTTGTAATAAATGAATATTAACCTTTCCGACGTTTTTCGAGGTAGCCTCTCTTTATAGCTTCAAGATCCTGAGCTGCAACAGGTGGATACAAGTTTCCTGGTGAAACAAAGAACTTGAGTGAGGTACGTCTGTACATCTTATCCATACATTGACATTACATAAACAGCATGATTAGGTATTGGGAACAAAAAAAGAAGAATCACAGTTAAAAGTTGGAGAATTAGCCACAATACACCTTGTAACACTAAAGAGTTCTACAGACAACGGGCAGCCGTGTGATCACTTTTCAGCATGTCCACGCTATTGGCTGATGTGTAGCCAATAGGAAATTCATAGAAGAAGGTTAGAACTGCATTAATGCAGAGGACCAGGATTACCTCTCAAAAATAACACTCAGACAATGGTTTCATCTTACAAATGAAAATGTTCACAGACTTATTAGAAAAAAAAAAAGAATTATGCAAGAAGAAAGAAAAATGGAAGGAAAGAAGGAAAGAAGAGGACAACAAAGAAAGAGAGGGAAAGAAAGAAAATGAGTCACCAAGATAGTTTGCAATTTTTGGGTTATTTTTCTTTAATTTGGATTTTGCTAATTAGTTCTGTCACACCTAGTATGTGTGAGACCAGGTTGAGCTAAATGAGGTTATGTCATGTTTTGGATCAAACCTCATAACCTTCTATCCTTTTGCTCAGTACACGTTACAAAATGTGTTGAAAGGGGCAGACAGTCTCGGGCCATTGCCAGGCAAAAACCTAGTAAGGAGGAATATGGAAAAAGCAGTGCCATCACCATAGCAACCAGTAGACTGTTACCGCTCATTGTTCCATTGTTACCAATCTGCACCATAACTGACCTTCCTTTATAACATTTTGCTTCTTTCCACAGGTTATTAGGTTTATATATGCAATAATACAAATTTTTATGCAAAAGTTTTTTTTCTTAAAAATTTTTACTTTGGTTCACTTGTAATTCAGGAGCACTGTACTACGGGGTATCCATTAGATTTTAGCATGTCTGTTATATGAGCACCACATACTGCTTGCAATACCATTATTTGTCGTTCCTAGTCATTTGACACAGTATGGCTATTTATTTATTTCTTTACTTTTCAAAATGTGGTTATAACAAGTCCCCCTTCAGCTGCTGTGGCATCCAAATCCAAATTTGTTTAGCTGATGGGAGTCTGAGTCCATTGTAACCGAAATATCAGGGTATGGTTTGTATAGGTCAACATCTCCTAATTCAATTCAAGATCTGTTTTTGCATATAACCAGTTGAAAAGCAGACCTTTTTTTCCTAGCAGAACATACCGTTTTACACACCACATAACAAATGCTTCTCCACTTTCTGAAAATGTTTTTTTTCTTTTAAATGTAATCATAATATGACAGCTAGATGAAAAAAAAGGAAGAAAAGGTTCCGCAAGGTCTGCAGGACACATCATCTAAATTAGCCTTATTACGAGAAGCAGTGGCCGTAAAATGAAGAAATACAATGAAAACATCGTATTTCAAGTGCATTTTTTTAAAATCTCTAAGACAGCGGCAGCAAAATAAGCATCTGAAAGATTCATCTTACTCAATAACTCGTGCCAAGTAAAGGAAGAGCACTTTGCTCTGCACTGTCTATCAGATATCGTGACTATCACACTGTGCTTCCTTCACGAGGAATGAGTCTCCCCTGACATTTCCTGCTGTAAAAAACACAATTTTATCTCTAATGTTAACAGATTACAACACAATAATATTCTTTGTGTTAACAGTAAAGATGACCTCTCAATGGCAAAGGTCATTTTCCTTTTTTTTTTTGTAATGTTACCATAAAGTGGATCTGTCACGTTTCTCAAAACCAAAATTTTACAATTCTGTACACTAAATAAACCTTTGTGATGAAACAATATATCTAGGTGTATACAATGCTTCCCAAGACCTGCATGATTATTCCTCCCTATTAAGTTACCTTCTACCTGATTGCTGTTCATTAGGTTAAGGCAACTTTTGCAAAGGTGGGTGAGGAGAACAGAGAGAACTTCAGGGTCATGAAACTGATTAAATAATGTTGCCCCAATTGGGGTCGCATGCTGTAGTTTATAAAAGCTATTATGTGGGGTAACTTTTATTAATTCAACTACATATAATAAAATAGTGAGTTTTTGGCCACGTTTTATTAATTCAGTCTAGCATTAGGTGTCAAAATTGTCTAAAACATTCACATTACCTCCAAATGTCAGGTGTCTACATGCTCCATGACATTTTCATAAATCGATCATTTCATTCTTGCTAAATATGACATTTATTGTAGTAATTGCACTCCGTCTGTTATGTAAATAAACGAAAGTGAAAATCAGATCTTTTCATTGTTCCCATGAATGATCTTGATAAGAAAATTCGGAACATCTGAATGTAGCAAAAAAACTGTTATACAGCGGTTTCTCAATACAAGTGGATGAGCTGCTGTTTAGCCCCCCCGTGTGCACAGAGCAGTCCATGGGGATCAGGCCCTCCATAAATGACATGTTGACTACACAAGCAGAAACAAACTTATGTTCTGTAATTGCATCAATAGAATTTTTGTGGATCATATACAAAACTGATAATTTTTTCCATCATCAAAGTATGGTTAGTGCAAGTATTGAAATTTGGGTTTAAAATGTACATAAACATAAAGATTAATCAAACTTGATACAATAGTATTTAAACTGTAAGTACATTTTACAAGTTGCCATGCACCTTGGTAAAATAGGACTTCATAACCCATTACTTCGGCCCTAGCTTTAATCTAGTTTTTGTTTTACTTCTAATGTATGATTGTTACACCTCTTCCTTCCCTAACTCTGTTCCAATTCTTGTTCTGTGGTTTATATGCTATAAACAGGTGTAAATGGGTTACATGGGTGTGCATTTACATTTTGTGTAAATATATATACAGGCCAGATTCAAGTTCTTTCAACAAAACGATGATGTATCAAGAAAACAAGGCCTACTGTGCCTAGATAGATGACTTGTCATGGAGGCAAAGTATCACCTTTGTGGGATTATCCATGATGATGTCATTTGTAAGAATATCCTCTGCATTAATTTCCTTTTATGGAAAATAATGTGTCCTCGGGACCTTGTGGGTACAATGTCTAAACTGGTCACCAATAATATCTCTTTGTTGGGATGTACCAGTTTTAATATGTCCTTGTCTTGGCAGTGTACACATAACACTGTACAAGCATTTTATCAGAACTTTCCTTTCCACAAATAAATTACTATTTAAATGGATTGGTAAAGAAAAATGTAGCCCTGGTAAAAGTACAGTAATTCCCAATACCTCCATCAGCAATATTCTTTTAATGAATTTCACTTATCGTATCTGTGAAATGGCTTTGTTGACATAAAACCATGACTAGACACTTTCTTCGGTGAGACCTTGAGGGTCAGTCAGCAATAAACACTGTTTGAGTAGAACAAAGCTAACCATCAAATGATTCGCCAAGAAATATTAGGAAGCAGAAAAATGTAAGATAAAATAACAAAGATTTCAGAATAATCACAGGAAGGGGTTCCACGGGGAATACAATCTCGTTAGATGTTTCATTACATACAATGCGGAAATAATATTTTGATCTATTATTCTAATACCATCTTACCGTCCATTCATCAGCATTGAACTTCATTCAATTATGATGATGGCAAATTTAAGGGGAAGTGGTACATATATTCCTATAAATCAATAGGAAATAGGAATACAAAAGGCAGTAAAATTTTAAGAGCCAGGATTTATCCAGCCCATTCCATGAGGATGACATGGACAGCCTGGCTGGCACACAAGCCCTCTTTAACAGGGTAGGTTTTGTGTTAGTGGAGTAATGATGCTTTTTGTGGTTAGTCTGAAGACTGAATTAAAAATTAGTTTAGGAGTACACACAAAACAGTCTACTATGAAATGATCAACAATAAACCAATAGATAGTCCAGTGCTTATAAATGACGTCTCCTAACACAATCAGAACAACCTGATGTCAACTGCACAGGAAGAATACAGTTTCAGTTGATTTCAGTAGCATAATAAGTAAAATATCTATAAGCAATTTGGAACATATTTTTGTCTCAAATTGTATATGGATATTATTAAGCGAGAATGAAAGCAATAAAAAATTAAGATGTTCCTGTGCAGCCTATATTTGTATGTATATCTAGTTTGAAGATTGAATCATTGATTATTGGGTATTACATATAAGAAGAACTTTTGGTCCAAACACCATAACAAATAACGGAATATTCCTGCTGATTTACCATTTTACACCAGAATTGCAATGTTTGCATAACCCCATTACCCCAGTGTTGGAGTAATGAAAGGGGCAACTAAAAAGGGGACTTCAACTACATGTAGTAAAATATGTGATCCACCACTGCCTTAATTTAGCGTATGCTTTCAACATTGTAAACTAACATGGGGCCAATGATTTCAGACACATAGGCCTAGAATGGGACTATGAGCATTTATAAGCCAGGTATCTGTCACATGATTTGACAGGTGCTACAGCATCCCTAACCTTTACAGTCCCATTCAGGGTCAGCAGGGTCCACTAGTTCTGAGCTCGTTCCGGGACCTCAGGCCAACTATCCTTCCTTCAGAAAGTATCCACCTTGGAAAGGGAAGTTCTGTGCATAAGAAACGTGCCTGCTTCAAATATGAAAAAAATCATTGGCCTCAAATGTGTTCCACGAAATGGCCTAAAGTAGTTTTGCAACCAATGTTTTGCCAGTTACCCTTGATCTCAATTTAAAATGTTAAGAGTCTTAGCGGGTTTAAATGGGGGTACTTTGACGTAATGGCCGTATAGTATGATGTAATCCCCATTATTTATGCCTCAGTTACGTGCTTTTAAATAGAATTTACTGGGTGTCCGCCGATCTCTTTTTGTTTGTGTATATGTTGGTCATTTTAGCAGCAACCCTGAATCTGAATGCGTATACTTTTTAGGGTGTGCTTCCTTTTCTGTATTTTTTCGTGCACTTTAAAAGTAAAATCATCTTGTGATGAAAACAACTTCTAAACAACTTTAAATATCTTGACTTGTATTTGCGACGGTTACTTAAACAAAGTTAGCAGATATATTAATTCAACTAAAAAAAATAAACCAAACAAGAGTGGTATTTACAACTTATTGTCTCCAAACAGTGTCTAAAACATGATACTCTTGGCATGGATTAACTTTAATTCCTAGTTTTAACAAGTAGGAGGAAGTTGATCCACCATTAAGTCTAAATTAGACCCTAAATCGAGCCAGGGAGAGCCTTTACAGAATGTTGTACAATGGCAATTCTGGGGAATTGTCAGCTGACGTTATTTTTGGGTCCGCTTCTTCTTTGAAGTTATTTCCTTTAAAAACTTAATTTTTTCTCATAATATTACTCCTCCATAACGCACGTTACAGATGCTTTCGACAAGCAAGGAGTTAAAAGCAGCAACAAAGTGCTTCAGTGAAGTCTTCAAACATAATCAATGCCTTTATTAAGCATGAGCTTTGCATGTTATTCTAACAATGGAAAGCTCACAGGATGCTTGTTTGTAAAGTTTTGATGTTAGCGGGGCTGACATGAAGCTCGCCCTGAGTGGAGACAAATGTTTACAGAGATTACCTTGGCATCAATACGCTGTGCAAACTGTCAGCTCATCAGGATCCCGCAGAAACATATTCACCTGGCAGAGCTTGCATTGTAAGTGGTTCAAATAAATAAACGGATCAAGAAGATAAAAAGGGATTAGCTGTGCAGATTGAGCAAACTCCTAAATCACTGCCGCAGTGATTTTACAAAGGATTAGTGTGTTTTTACAAATATTGATTACTGATTTGCTACTCTGAAAGAAGATGAAAAAGCTGGCTATGTGCCGTGCTGGGAGCAAGGAGAAATTTTAATCATTCATTCCAGTGTTCCTGTCACAGGTATTATTGGAATTGACAGATATATGTAATGATACATTGAAGGTTTAAATGAATGCATGCTTTGTTTTTTTTTTTAGAAGGCCACACATGAATTCTGTTCGTTCAAAACCAAATCCACCAAGTCACAGCTATCGCAACATGTTTACAGATATCAGGCATGTGCGTGCACGGATACAGTGACATTCTCTTTAATTACCGATAAAACCCATAACTTGTGTACAATCCGCAAATAAAGAAATGCGAAAAATGCAGGAAAAAGTTTAAATGAAGATGACTGATGGTCATTAATTAAAATTAGATAATGTTACAAGATTATTGTACTTAAAAAACAAAAAAAAAAAAAAAAAGGTCGATGCACTATATCAGTAGAACTCAAAAGATATTGGCCATATGTTCTGTTTATAGCCTACTTTCGTCTATATATTTTGTTTACAGGCTACATGTATGGTAGCGAAAGTATTACTATTATTATAGTAATGGGGGAAAAAGGTGATGCAATTAGTCCCTGGCTGTTGTTGCCAGGTTTCCCTCTTTGCTAGCCATCAGCAAGCAGGTAGTCAATCCTATACAAATCAGGGAATGGGAGTCAAAAGAGACTCTTTAAATCATCAAGTAGTAAAACACGCCAGGCAGATTTACAGGACCACACACCTTTATTTGGGGACAAAACCATTTTTTTCTATACATTAGAACAATAAGGGGATGATTTAACAATGGATAACAATTTAAATTAGGATATCCAAGACATTAATAGCCATGGGGTGCGGATAAGGTGGCTTATGGGAGAATTGCCTCTATGGACCACTTAAGGCAAAAGAAGTATAAAATTATACATATATATTATCTTTTTATTTATATAAATGACAAATGCATAGAGAGGGTTGCTATATATCTGGGTGACAGATTAACACTCCTCTTAGAATAAAAGATTTTTATGGATTTTATTTTCTGAAACTCTGGATGGAATATGAAAGTTAATGTTTCATTTAACATAGCAGGCTTGTTATTCACTGCCTTCTGGCCACAGTGAAAAGACTTAAATCAATATTATTAAATATTTAAATAATATTATATTAGTATACACAATATATGAAGATAATATCTTGCTTAAAATTGTACTTATGACATTTTAACACTATATGTCATTCTATTTGAATGTCCCTATTAGGTTGGTTGAACATTTCATGTTAAGATGCTATAACGTACCCATGAATAAGTAAGAGTAGGATAAGTAAGTAAAACTAGGTTTAAAATTGATGTTAACCTGAAAACAGCCTTGTCATGCAGGATGCATAATTAGAATATTTATTTTTACCCTGGTTTCATAAACATGATTATTTAATTGGCAGGGACAGTTATGACTTTGAATCATTTATTTGTAAGGGGAAGTACACCACAATGACAGAATGCCATACCGATATATTACATACTGTACTTTGGTTGAACTTTTTGCAGAAGCCAAGATCCTTTATCCATGACCAGTGGTTCCAGAATACATTAAGATAATGAAGCAATCAACTTGTTAATCCCAGCTTCATAGTCCAATGTGACCACTAAAGAAAAAGGTACCTATTAAAGGGATGCAGTTGATTTGTATGGACATTAATTGAACATACATGGGGGGTTATATTTAATACAAGGAATGCAACACGATTTTGTTTTATATTGCTATTTGCTTAAAAATACAGTATAGTCAACAAAATCTGCTTTGCAATATAATTAATTTCTCCTTTCCATCTTTTGAAGTGGGCCCTATACATCACTGGAGCAGCTATAATCTTCTTTTATGTCAGCGCCATCTAGGAAGCTGTTGATATACATTAGGAACTCTTAATATCTACCCATGGATGTCAGAGGTTTTACACCAATCTCAAGGTGAATGGGAAAATTCTCAGTGTCACAAAATCAACATCTTCATTTTCTACTTTAATTTAATATTTTATCATCCCAACTGATGTTTTCTCATTGGGATCCAAGCTTTACCCAATTCAACAATTCTTGATTGTATTTCTTTTGTGAGACAGGTTTCACATCATTAGATGCTTCTTGAGAATAGCAAACTCAAAATTAGTGGGGGGGGGGGGGTTATGTCAAAGTAGCTCTAGTCCAGTTTTGATTGGACTTCAGGTTTGTTAACTCCTGACTCCAATTAGCTTTTGTTGTGGTAAGCATAGGGGTTCACATACAGTACTTTTTCCCAACCCACACTGTGAATGTTTGAATAATGTATTCAATATGGGCGAGAGAAATACAATAATTTGTGTGTTATTGGCTAAAACTAATTGTATTTGTGCATCATTTTAACTAAGATGAAGATCATATCATATTTTAAGACAAATGTATACATAAGTGCTGATAATGCCAAAGGGTTCACTTACTTTGTGAATAGCATTTATTATAGTATTTAACCACAACACAGTTTATATGAATCTGTTGTCACAGTCTATCATATATTGTATGAACAGTTTGCTTTGCGTTAACTAAACAAATTCATTATAATTTTACAATGTAAGAAATCTGTTCCTGAAACCTGTTATATGATGACTATCTAAGAAATTGAGTGACAAATAATTTTTGCTTTTAAGAATATTATATTGTATATATATAATTGTGAATATATATTTCCACTGTGAGATTGTTTACTGCTTAGTCTAAATTCAGAATGTTTCATACATCAAAGGAAATTCCTTCATAGGTGCTCTTCCTGACCCCAGAGAAGTGACTCCTCTTAAACAGTTATCATTACATCCTACTGTTTATGTTAGCCAGAGCAAGCTTCAAAAGTGAAGGAAATAAACATTGTTTCAGGATGTAACTTACCACCCCTTCTATGGCTACATATGATAAAAAAAAACTCAACATTCATCATGTCAGTTTATTTTTCTGCCATAGGTGGAATCTCACAAGTTAAAAGTTTTATGTTTATTTTGGTGTCTAGATTAAAGAGGGCAACGTATGATTCGGTGTTGAGGGTAGAGATGTAGGTGTAGATTAAAATGAAGTCTGAGTAAAAATCAAGATGGCCTGTTTTGCTAGACAATAATGCAACTGATGACATGGAATAAGATAGCCTTGTGACTTGAATCTATATAAACAATACATTCAAATTATGTCAATACATTCAAATTACTAAGTGTAATGTAAGTCTAGAAGAATTCTCAAGATTGGAAAAAATATGTTCCTGTAGTTTCAAAGGTAATCACTAACTAGGACTAGTCTGAAGTATTCCTCAGAAACTTGTTAATGTCACTATTTTAAACATATGCATCCCTTTCCCCTGGCTTTATTATCAATAAACCCACGCAGCTATTTTTTATTAATATAATTATTATTTCCAATAACAAAATACAACATTTAAAATGTTGAAGCCACCTTTATGGATATACTTGATCATTTCTGTCACCAGGAAACTGCTGCCATACATTAAGGATAAAAGCATTTTCTTAAGAAACTCCATCATTTTAGCGCTGGTACTTTTACTTCCTGCACTCCACAGCACATTTGCCAAGAAATCAAACATATCACACAAGCCATGACCTATCAATCCATGCCCTTGAAACTTAAGAAACCCACGTGGTTAAAAAACAGATAAGTAACAGTAACATATTGAGGGAAGTCTTCTCTTTGTACAGCCATAGCAGAGAATGTACTAGGCCTAATGGGTGCTCATGGATGCAACTTAGGCCATCTACATTATTTTCTTTCAGCTTGGTGAAAAACTCGTGTGAAGCGCATGTCTGACATCATTACAGTTGCTATTCATCCTAAAGTTTTGCAGGACAGTCCCTGTTTTAGATATTTTGCCCCACATCTCCCAATTTTACTACAACAATGACAATTCAAATATTTTGATTTGCAGCTACAAAATGGGACTTTTGAACTGTCCTTTACTCAGCAATATTCCCCCTTCTGTGCTGTACACCACCAACATGGATTACATTAGCTCTCTTCACACCCAACCTGCCCTGACCACATGTCCCAGCTCAGATTGGAGGTATAAAACCATATTATGGTGGGTAGTGAAGCTTCCCATGTTACCAGTAGAGAAGGTGGATGGAGAAGCCAAAGTTCCCTTGAGACCTTTTACTGCAAATGAGAACAGGGTGGGCACCAAAAGGTGGCCATGGTGACATGGTAACTCCCAACATTAGTCCACTGCAAACATAACAGTCTACGTAATTAACCCTAGTAAGTAATTACTTTTTGTATTTCAGATCCATGATTATAAATTAATCATGTGGATCCCATCGGCTGGACTGTTTAGCTAGTTAAGCAAATATTTAATGATGTAGGCAAAGCCAGTGCTGTCTAAATGGAGAGCCAAAAAAACCCCACATGTGGTCCTCAATGGCTTTCTTCGCCCCTTAGTCTGCCTAAGAACAAACTATTCCATAATTTACTTCATCAGGACACGTAAACAACACGTCAGGCCGTAGAAATGCTTGATAGCTCCAACGGGTATTGTGAGTGCAACTGTTGATGGGCCATCATCGGTGAATCTCTACCCATATTCATATACTTTCCGAAACTACACCACCAGCAGGTCTGTTTGCCCTTACAGAGAGCAGATTGCTTGCTTAATTATATGCCATATAATACACTTTTTCTTCTCTATGTGTTGTAATAATCATTTGTCACAACATTTATATAAATATGTGTTTAAAAAGGTATCATATGTGCCAGGCTGCAGAAAATGTATCTTCCAAAAATAAAAACAGAACTATTTTACCATAAAGTCAGGATTTCCATTTATTTAGTGCCACCAGATACAATTCTTCTAAAATATTTTACCAAATTATGCGAGTGACCCTTATTTTTGCATGAAAATCCATTAACATCCTGCATTATAATTGTATATTTACATTAAGGTAAAGAATTATTAATTTCACCAGCAAAAACCCATGCCCCCTTTTTACACGGCCAAATTGCACAACTTAACCATCTGTCAACTGGCCGGGATTCAGCAGCCGTACGGCTGGAGTTTTTGTTCTAATTGTGTTTAATGTTGCTCTAATTATTTCAATTGGGAATAATTTTGTACAGTCAAAGTTGACTCATTTTATAAACTGGATGCTCCTCGGCTATAAATTGGCAGGTATCATCCTTCATTTCTCCTAAGCGTTGTGCCAAAGGGGAATAAGTATATGGTTGCTCTGTGACCAAATGTCATATGCTGGGCAGAAACATTGATCCTGGCTATTAATCACTCTGCAAGCCCTCCCAGTAATCAAAGGGCACAGCTGCGGTGATATATAACCAGTGTCATAGCAGAAAGTCCTTTACAAGACGGTATGCCTACCAGCTGATTCCAGTATGTCCTACTGCATGCATGCTAGCCACTCCATGATGCCCAGGCTAATTAATCACCACATCTAACCATTCACCCTATCATTAAACACCTTTATTGGCTGAATTACCAGAGGAGCTTTAGCCCCTAATTACTTAGGTCTGCTCACCTGGATACAAAATGTTGGCTATTACCTGAGGCATAACGACATGCCCCTTTTATTCTTACCTCAATAACAAATGTACTGACCCAGCAATGAACCACAGTCTCAGAAGAAAATTGGATACGGTTGTGACTGATTTTTGGAGCCATGAAATCAACTGATCATGATCATGACAAAGCATGAGACAACCACCTCGACCAGCTTGAATCTAATAAGGTTTAAAGGCCTAATACCAAGAGAATGAAGAAACACTGACATTCCAAGCTGTTACGTTAACATTCTGCTGTTACTGGTTGCCTCTTATGTGGGCACTAACATATAAATGTGCAAGCACACAAACACAATCTATGTACATATGCAATACATCTAAGAACACCTTTTTTTGACATTTGAACAATGCATATTTAGGTTAGTTTATTCACCAAAAGCAGGTGTTTCCAGGATGTTCACAGGAGAGCTGTGGTTTCCAGACACACATTTACCCCGGGCTAATCAAACGTAGAGTGGGGCTAGCCATGTGTGGGGGAGAAATGGTTGGGAATGGATTTGGTCAAATGCTACTCCCCGGCCGAAGGAAAGAAGAAACTGACTCTGAGTCCCAAGAAAGTATGGCTTTCTTAAATGTAATGTAAGGAAACTTTAAGGATTGTAAAGGGCAAATTAAAGGGCAAACTTGGGTTAGCTCTTAAATTACGTACAGTGGAGTCAGTAAGCTTAAGATGCAGCTCTCCTGCAAACTTTTATGAAGAATCGAGCCTCAGTGAATAAACCCCTTATTATCCTTTCTGATTATAGTGTGTTTTATACTATTATATACCATTCTAAGACCTTTTTTTTATTTTGGACGCATAACAGTATTTATTTGTGCACTAAGTATTTGGGCATCAAGAATATAAGATTTGTGCAACCTTTAGGGCACTTGACTACTATAATTTTGTTTTATATGATTTATGTGATATGTCTTATACTTTACAATTGTGTTCATAACTGAGATGATGAACTTGAGTAAACCCAAGTCAATAAGGCATATGTTCTTGTTGTCTTTTACCTCTATTACAAACAAATCATACAGCGTTGTAAATGTTAAGTGTACCTACCAAGAACATTTTAAAGTACAGCTACCATAGGAACCGATGGGCCTGCTTACCGAGAGAAGATAAGAGCATGGATAAAAAGGTTTATGGTGTAGTATAATCCCATCGATGGTCACCAAACTGACATTATATTTGATGTCTATTGAGACCTAAAAGCATCCCTGGTCCCATCAGTGAAGAACAGTCCTTACTAATTAGTTGCTAAACAAATTGGAGAATGAGTTGTTCATCTGTTTGAACGTTATATGTCCCGCCACAGTGGTATTAGGGGACTATAAAAAGGTAGCAAGCAGATTGTGAATCCCTTTTAAAACATTGTTAAATGATGGTTAATTTTTACATTGTAAAATGTACTTCCTTCCGAGCAATGTAGATACTTTTATCTTATTAACTCCACTTCCTAATTTCCTACTTTGTAAGCTCTCAAGAAGAGGACCCCCATCTCATTCTGTACTGGAATATCTTATATTTGTTCATGTTATTGTTTATTTGTATATTGTTAATTTTAATGTTGCTATTTTGTATACTCCTGTTATCTGATGGTGCAAAATAATAATAATATTGTTATTATCAATATTTTACTACACTGATTAATTAATATGTATTTTAAAAATTATTTCCAAGTTTCAAATTCGCCATCTGTTACAGTCTCACCCTTCACCGCCTTTGGTTGACATGGGCTCTCCCCACCCCTTGGTGGCCCTATGTTGTAGATCTACGCCTTCCAGAGGTATGATCTCGCTATGCTACAACGCTCTCCTGTCGCGCCTCTGGGAGAATAAGCTTCCCCATACGCTTGCTTGGGAGAGAGAGCTCGGTCAGACCTTCCCCCTGGAGTCTTGGCTCCAGGGGGAAGAATCCATGAGAGGGGTCACACATTGCGCGAACCACATTGAACTACAGAAAAAGCTGACCTGTAGGTGGTATCTCACCCCCCTCCGGTTATCACACATGTTTCCATCCAGCTCGCCCGACTGCTGGAAAGGCTGCCGGGCCATCAGCTCGCTGCTACATGTCTGGTGGTCGTGTCCTCATATTTCCACGTCTTGGACGGCTGTCTATGCTTTCATTTCTTCCGCTCTAGAAGTTCACCTCCCTTTTACACCTGAGGTTGCCCTTCTCCATATGTTTCCTGATTCTGTGATTCCCCCCACCAGGAAACTTATCATACATCTCTTCCTTGCATTGAAATTGTTGATAGCTCGCCATTGGAAGTCTCCTTCTGTGCCTAGCCTGTCGGAGGTGTTCCAAACTGTATACCGTGTTCACACTCTTGAGAAGCTATCATTTCAAAATGACCAACAGCTGCCTCAATATGAAAAAATCTGGTCGCCTTGGCTCCGTCACCGTTCGGATCCTGGTTGGTCTGCTCCTACATAAATCGCTCACTCCTGTCTTGTTTACATATGCACGGGCTGCGTCCCGCTCTGCGTGTCCCACTTGCTGTACCCCCTCTTCGGCTCAGCCGAATGTCACTTGCTGCTTCCTTTTGCCGAGATTTGCTCTGGATTGTTTAGTTCATGTTTTTCAGTTGTTTTTTTTTTTTTTTATGTTATATATGTATAGTGCTCTTGGCACCACTTTTCGAGATTGTCTTCTTAATGTCCTGTACTGATCTATGTGTGTGCGCTATTGTTCCTGTTACAACTGATGTTCAAAAATAAAAAAATGTGAATTAAAAAAAATTATAATTATTTTCAAGTGAGTCATTATTTTTAATGCTACATAAATAAATTGTTCTTAACACAAGCACTGATGATTCCGACTCCTGTTTAACAACAACAGTTAAAACATGCCAAATGAGTATCGGGAGTAATTTAAACAACATTGTCCAGACAGAAATTTGAGTCAAATACTGTGGTTTTCAACGATTGTCCAAACATTTACAAAACAAGCCCCTCATTGAAATAAAATTAGTTATTAAATCATAGTACAAATGTGGCAGCTTAAAACAAGATTAATACTAGAGGACATCTAAATAAAGGCATGTCCCTGATATTTAGGTTTGATCCCATTGTACAGAGCTGCAAAATGTTTCGGTGCTTTATAAATCAATAAATGCTAATCCGAACTGATAATACACATATTCACATAGTTAATGAGGTTGAAAAAAAGACACAACATAAGTTAAAACTAAGATATTCCTGGTTGCACTTATCCATATCAAGACAAAACAAAACTCATATTTAAGTTAAACAAATATTTTCCCCAGAAAGGGAAGAAATTCCTTAAGAAGCATTATAAAGAAGCATAAAAGAAAGAAGCTGCCAGATAGAATGGTTAGAAACAAACAGGACAATGAAGAGAAAATGTGTGTGAAGAGTTATGAGAATGTAAAACTGAATGAGGTGAACGCTCATTCATCATTAAGGAAACAATCACAAACGTAAGAGCAACAGACCTCTTCTACTTGACATTTTAACACAACCACCTTGCGGGTGTATTGGATTGTTTCTGTTAATTTGAGCAAGTCATACTTGATGAAATGCAATTAATTAATAATAATAATAATAATGTTTAATTTATGTGCCACTTTAGTAGGGTTAAACCAGCCTTTAATATGTTACGTAAGTTGTTACAGTGAATGCTCAGTAGCCTCAGATTTGCTGGAGAGAAGCCCAGTCCCAGCTGCAAGCAAATGATTAGATTCATGTACCCGGCAATTATGCCATTTACTGAAAGAGTTACCATATTTCTGTTCAAATAGAACAATATGTAAAAAAAGCATATTCATGCAACAGTATATAAAGCTACCTAGCGCAACATATGTTTATGACTCTGATCTGCTTGGAATAAAGTCATAGGAAGTTTCCAATTATACTCTCCCCAGCTTTATTTAGTATATAATTATCTAAAAACTATTTTTGTAGCCAGAAAAGCATACTGTAACATAGATCTACTAAATGAAATTGCCTCTTTGCAGTTTTTCTTTTCTGTGTGAAATGCAGAGATATGTATTATGTATTTAAAGGTAATTGGCCATTATGAAAAGTTGTATTTTAGCTTTTTGTACTTCGTTATAGTAGTGTTTGTTGCATTCAGCTTCCAGCTCTATAATATGGTAATGTAGTTGGCAGATCCAAATTGATGTTACAATGTAATGATTGCTCATGATGAAATGTTACAGGTATAGGAAAATTGGCAACACTAAAAATTCTGTACATAGGAGTGTATGACTGCTGAGCTTTGCCTCTTTAAGGCATAGGTTATAGGTGAGATAACATGTCTCAGAATGAGGGGTAAAACAGTAGTATTGACCCTCTCTTTTGCCACTTAAAGCTCATCCATATGCCCAACATACCCTGAAGAGTTTATTGCTGTGGCAAAAAGTGTACCCGGCCAGTATGCTAAGTTAACATAGATAAGGTTCTTAAGTAAAGTTGTTCTTGGGGAAAGGCAGTTCAGACATGGCTTAAGGGCTTGTTGGCCTTGGACGATTGGTACATGGGATTGTTAAGACTGCCTAATGGGTGACCCCTTGGGTGGGTTCAATGCCAGCTAGTGGGGTTTAAACAGGCTCTTGGTGAAGTATACTGCTATTGTTACTTGAATAAAGATCTGTTGCCTTAAGCTACCCCATCTATGGTGTCATGTGTGGTTATTTGGGATGGAGGGGCAGGCTACAGAGCTAAAGCTTTAAGCAAGGGTCATTAGCTACTCAATACCTTTCAGTTTTTTATATGTGTGTTTCAGATAATAGTTATGGGTTTCTGTGTATAATGATAATGCCTTCAACTAGGATGAGGAATCCTTTGGAAAATTTAGGAACTAGGCAGAACATTTTAAGAGCCATTTTTTATGAGCCAGAAAGAAATGTATAAAGACAAACATAACACACCACAAAACAATGACTACTAAGCTTCTTCCTTTTGTTTCAAGGTGGTTTACTAGAGACTTTAAAAAGCAAAATTGACCAAGTAACAAATAATCAGAAAAAAACAATAGCATTCTGTTTTATTTGAAAAGTTCTCTGTTTGCCCATTTCTTTTTCTTTCCATTACAGCAATGGCTCGAGACGTGCATCAGTCATCTGAAGTAGGTGTGAACTGGCAAATCTTTAAACACCTAACGAAGCCTTTTTCCTACACCATTGTATATTTGACAGAAAATGCACCACAAGTATGTGTACTTAGAGGGTGGGCTGAGAATAATGTTTTTCTGTAAAACATTCTTTCATATTGTACTTCAGATACTTTGTTCTAACCTACCCCCAAAACAAACAAGGCTATTACCACAAGTGTCAACACTGTCTGCTTGGAAACTTAATGAGTGCATGCCATTTAATCAAAATACATAAAACATTTAAACACAAAAAGGTTTCTAGATCATTTTGTTAAAAAGCAGACTAAACCTAAATACTGTTTGAGATGTGTTTCCAAATATTTTTTCAACAAAGCACCAAAACTACACTATTAAAGGTATATATTTATTTACCTTTATTAGCTAATCTTAATAGCAAGTGTATCGTACCAAAAACTAAAATTAAGCAGGTGTTGGCATATCCCTGGAATAGTTCAAGTACACGTACCACAAGTAAAGTAGTATTCTTCTGTTTTATGTTGATTTAAAATCTTGAACATATTCAAGATCCACCATAGTCCATAGTGTTTATTGGACCTTAAAAGTTAGTTTAATAACACCTCCTGTAAAAAAGAATGCATATTAAAGTACTATGTGAGCACTTTAACATGCACTGTTCCAAAATGCTGCCCAGCTCCTCCCTGATCCGATTATTCTAGCCATTGATTGGCTGCTTGAGGCTGCCAATCAGTGGCCAGAAAATGCTTCCACTAAAATCAATGGCGGCACTTTCCACACATGTGCAGATGGGGAATTCTGCAGATTTTAATTTAAAAGAAAATACTAAAACAATATAGATCATAGAAAATTTTTTCTTTGCGGTAATGATTAATATAAGGTTTTTTTTCCCCCTCCTGTGACAGATCCACTTTAAATATCCAGAACCACAAACTGTTCATGAATGTTTTATGCAGTTACGAAAGTTTTACAAACATCATGCTTTTTACTGAAAGAAAAAAAATTACCTCAATCTGATTTAGCTGTTTGAAGATTTACTGAAGTGAAGTACTTTATAACAATTAGCTCAGTTTGGAAAAATGCAATATCTTTACAATCTGGGTAAATCGTATCATTAAAAAGAATGTTGCATTTAACTGAAAAGGTTCTTCTGCAGGGAAGAAAGAAGAGGATTCTAAAATGACATGGTAAAACTGCTCATATTAACAAATTAAAAGACTAAAATGGGTGTATCAGATTTCAAAAAAATACATGAACAAAATTAAAGCTTGTTCTTTCTCCAGAACATACATTTCAGAAAGAATTATTGCCTAGAGACAATTTGTACATTTTTGAATTACTGATTCCATTCATTACATCATTTCTAGTGCTACTTAAACGAATATATTTATTCCCTATATTCTGTTATGGTGCAGTTTTAAAAGTAAGGTCATCAGAGGACTGTACTTTATTGTTTGATATATTTAATCAGAAATTGTTTTAGGAATGCATTTGTCAGCCATTTTATGTGGGAGCACTACCACGGCTGGACCGGCGATGGCCAGGTGACCCTGGCATTTTAAGGCTGGCAGTTACATGATGGCATCAGTGTGGCCGACAGCTGGTTATGTGAGGCCGCTTACTACTCACTTAGTGTGCGATCGGGCATATCAAGCCACACACACCATTATGTGGTAATGTTGGCCATTGGCCCACCGGGCCAGTCTAGGCCTGAGCACTACAGGATTTGAGAATTTTGAGAATATGCAAACCCTCTCCCATATGTATTTGCTCCATGTCATGCATGTGAGTGTGTTCAGTCAAAAGTGAACTCCCCGTGTCCACGCGTGGAAAACTCCAATTTGCACCAATCAGTGATAGAAATTTCAGACTTTGGATGGGCCATTCTATTGCATTCTTTTGGAGGTTACATTAATATATACAAAGATGTGCTTAGAAAGTAACTGAATATGCATTCATTGTACATGGGAGTCCAGGCCATTGGAGTATCCTTTTAACATTTAAAATATTTGTCCAATAGATAATATATAAAAATCATTAAATTACAGCAGACTTCTTTATCCATTCGAGTAGCAGTGTGGCATTATTTCCATTCAATATGGTTATTGCAAATAAATAGATTATTAATAGCATTGGACATATGAGAGTATAAATAATTATTATATAATAATTATTATATATATATATATATTTATATAATGTTTATTTTGTAAGGTAAAATGTGTCTCTCAAATGAATCACACCAAATAAAGAGAAATCTCAGCAAACAAAATAAAAATAGTTTTTCATTAGAAATGTCTGAGCACAATGTACCACTTCCTTTTCAATTAGATATTTCATCGTAGACAACCAATATAAAAAAAACCCTGATATATTGATATTTTTTATACAGGAATGGCCACTAAAAAAACATTATAAAACTATAATATATTTTAATCTACAATACATTTTTTTCATGTGTACTTTTGTCAATGTTTTAGAATTGGCTTTTTACATGTCACAATAAATATACTCTGAATTTTAAATGCATATCCAGTCGTTTTCTTAGTGACCCTTCCCTACTAGACATGTCTGTCTTCTAATTGCTATCTTCCAGACCCTACCTTCATCATGTCACGACAGCTTCTGACAAATAGTACTTATATCACTACAATTTATCCTGTTTCTTATTATTCCCTGAGGTGTTCTTGAGGAAGTATTCATCCTGATTAGGACTGATCTTAACCTCTGCCTCTGTGACAACA
The DNA here is from genome assembly GCA_029215755.1 of Spea hammondii. Taxonomy (NCBI): domain Eukaryota; kingdom Metazoa; phylum Chordata; class Amphibia; order Anura; family Pelobatidae; genus Spea; species Spea hammondii. Next base: position 95,012,242 of record JARDYJ010000005.1, on the reverse strand, counting down.
TATGCTATTGTCTCATCTCATTTTGTCTGTTTTTTTTCTGATTTTGCATGCAATATATTATTTGTAATTATTTTTTCCATTGAGAAAACTGGATGCAATCTGTTAAGTTAGAGGAAAACAAGTTACACATGGAGTCATTGACGGAGTGCATAATTATTTACTAGAGGAGACTTTGTAATAGGGATGGCAAAGCATGTGCCAGGTATCTCGGATCAATGGCATCTTCTTAGATGATGTAGTAGCAGTAGGGTTGAATGAGCAATAAAATGGCACATTAAGGGCTATAAAACAATGTGGGGAAGATTTATCGGATTTAGATCAAATGTTTCCAACTACATTGAGTAATGATCATTGTCTGTAAAAAATCAAATACCATTTTTCCTTTTTTATAACTGTACTTAATGCTCCTGCAGGTACTTTACCTATATATGAGTTCTAGAGCCGCCCTGAGCTTGTAAACTTGTTGTAGCGTTAAAACCAATGTAGCCGCAGCATGTCTAGGCTCTATACCAATTTCCTTGGCTCGTAAGGCTCCACTGGAGTCCAGGGTGGGAAAGCGTTTTAGTGCCTACTCACTTAAAGGAAAGTTGACAGAAGTTTCCACTCGTTCATTTCAATATACATCATGAAGGTCCTACTCCAGTAAACTTCCCCTGCTACTCCCAGCCAACTGTCTGGGACTAACCCAGAACATGTGCCTGGCTAGCCCTAACCCATGCATGACCTGCCCCACCTCCATACACAACTAGTCCTACTTCCGTGCATGGCTAGTGAATCCTCCAACAATAAATGCAATCTGTTTGGAATTCTGAGAATTATGTTTCGTATTGGTTAGAATTGCTTGGCCTACATCTCACTGGGTCTTACACATTTTATTCTTTAAAGAAAAATACCAAAGCTTTTAATTTTCTGTAAGTTCAAATTGTTGAATGATTGTTATGCCATGTTTACCCATTGTACAGCACAGTGGAATATGATGATGCTGCATAAATCAATAAACAATAGTAACACTCCTAAAAAACACCATATAAAGACTTTGGACACATTTAAAAAATATGAATTTGATTGTAAATTTACTGCTGGGATAAAAATGTATGCTAATATATATATATATATATATATACATATATACACATATATACACACACATACACATATATACACACACATACACATACACACACACACACATATATATATACACACACATATACATATACACATATATATACATATATATACATATACACACACACACACACACATATATATACATATACACACACACACACATATAGATAGATATATATATATTTCATTTTTTACACACACGACAGCATTTTATTTTATAGATAAGTATACAGAGTAGCAACATGTTAGCAATGGGTGGACATTGGAAATGATGCCTGAAGCCATTGGACAACCGTGCAGAAAATGGTGGCGCTATAATTAATCAATAATTAATAAATAATAAAAAGACAAAATCGAAGTAATCTTAAAAGCGTGTATTATAATGCTATTAGCTAATTATTAGCTAATGTTAGCTTCATAATAATGGTACAATCAGTTTTACCATAACCTATAATAATCTGATTGGGCAGAATGATGCATAAAATGTAAACATCTAGTAATAAAAGTATCACAGATGTAAACTATGTTAAATATTAAAATTTCTAAAATATATTTTATTTCACAGGCAAATTATATATTTTTGCAATATTTTTATATTTTTAATGGCAGCAAAAAAGTATATATATATATATATATATATATATATATATATATTCAGTGTAGTGTAAAATGCTTCTTGAATAATAACAATTTTTTATCAGGCAGTTATTAGTTAAGGCTTATATCTTAACATGTGTGATGTCTACATCGCCAGTATACAAATATATTATTTCTTCAGAATAAAATACAAATCAAATGCCAAGATTATTTTTATTAGATTTCATCTTAAACTAATATAAGGTTTCTGATTCACAATGGAATTTACAAGCATATTGTGGGGGGGGGGTATAGAAAAAAAGATGTTTAACACATTTCAGTTCAGTTATTTTTTCATCATATGTTTGAATGAAATATAATTATTAAAAATACGCTATATGTGTTGCCCATAATATAAAAATAGTTTTAGAATTTTTATAAATTTTTTATGTTATTTATTAAAATTCTAAAATGCTCACAATAAGGGTTCTGGTTCAAATGGAATGTAAAAGGTTATTCGGGGAGGGCCAGTTGTAGCAAAAAGATGTTTGCCAGTGTTACTGGTTATAATAACACATTATTAATAATTATAATTATAATTAACACATTATAATTTTTATAATACTAAAACAGTTTTATATTTTTATACATTTCTATTTTTATGTTATTTATTAAAATATTTAAATGCTGACAATTGGGTTAACAATACTAGGATTACTCCAGATATATATATATATATATATATATATATATAATATAATATATTTATTTAAACAATAGTCCTCTCATTGATCCATAGATAATTGAAATTTAATTATACATAAATACAATTTCTAGGGAGTTCCAATTATTTAATGGGACCAACAATCGCTTTACCTTTTTTCTTAAACCCCCCCCCCAAAAAAACTTTTTTCTGCAGAGTGCGTGACGACCCAAATATTTTAGAAATGCTAGTTTTCTGCTCTGGAAATGACACTAGCAAATATTTAAACAAAATTTTCAGACTACAACAGAAAACATTTTAATTAAAAATAAATCCTGTTTTGGCGGTGAAAAGTGAAAATAACATTGACTAAATGCAAATATGAAAAAAAGGCTTGTGGCTTAATGGGCATTTGTTAAATAATTAAACTCAAGCCTTAATAAAATAAAAGCTAGCCGATCGCAGCCTCCCCACCATTCTTGTTTTTCTGTCTCTGAACTTCCCATCAACACACTGAGCTAATTCAGCATGAAGCCTTAAAACAATATAAAAAAAACCCTGCCTATTCCAGCCAGGACTCTGAAACACTGTAAATCGGAGAACATCATGGTCCTTCTCCCTTGTTCTTTGCTACTAGGGTCGTAAATATCTTCACGTTCAATAAAAGAGACAGGTTTTCTGTCTCCACACTCATTTCCTCTGGGAAATGCTTTGTTGTAAATCCCAAGGACACATCTTGTTTACATATTCATTTAGAAACATCTGATATAGGCATCTTTAGTGTAAAATCTTAAGCAGCATTGTATTTTAAGTGGGTTAATTTTAATATTTCATACCTTACACGCACTACGACAACTCTTTGGAGATTTATTTCCAAAGAAACAAGAGTTGGGTAACGTAATAAGCGGAACATTTACACAAGTTGTTCTTGGTATAACCCATCCGATTTACGGTACGGCGCATCTCAACATTGTATTTTTTCCTGCCGTTACCGGAAAACCGCCGTGATTAAAGAGAGATCCCTAATGCAAAGCGGCGTTACCCTGCATTGCGATGAACCCCTTTTGTCCGTCAACCGACAATAAATTATTGTTCGGGTGCCACAAAAGAAAACGCTTTGGAGGCAGTAGAGATCTATGGGTTGTGCAAATGCAGTTGCTAAGAGGTGAATACGCCTCAGTTCTAATCAAATAGCCAAATTCAGAGATGCTGCTGGCTCGGGGCATGAAGCAAATTCCACCAGCCACAAACTTAGAAACAGTCCTGCATTATTTGTGGCTGACCGTTGGTTGAACCCGGCCCTGATGAGCACCATCACCATTTGCTACTTCTTAGTGTATTCCATCAACCAATAGCAAGAGCAACATGCTGCAGCTTCAGCTAGGAGAAATTGATCAAACAGGGTAATGAGACTATTTCTTCACTGAGGTTATTTTAAATGAATATAAATATTTTCTTTCTACATAATTTGCCACAAAAAGGTCACTGAACTCCCTCTGAGTCAGAAGAAAAATGGAACGGCATCTCCTCTTAAATATTCGAGCTGGAAAAGCAAAAAAAAAAAAATAGACGACAGCAAACAATCGTGGACATTTCGCGATAGGCTGGAAGCATAAATCCTAATGAGCATTGATGCCGAGTAATTAAAGGTGGCCACTGTTTTGTTTCATCTCTAAATTACAGCCGATGCGATATCTCCACAAAACTCATTTTCTGATCTCAACATGTCAATAATAAATAAAATCCTCTTACAATGAAGAGACATTGCATTAAATATGCATTAAAGATGCAGCCTGGAGAAGAATGAGGCCATGTGATTTTTAACTTTTTCTTTTTATTACTATTGTTATTGCGGTCCACGTCCCCAATGTCCAAAATGCTTTGACTTCTAAAACATTTAAGCGGCGGGAGGCAGACATTTTCATAGATATATATATATAACAGAAGCGGCTAAATAACAAAAGCAATTGCAGAATAATAATAATAATTATAATGGGCCATAATATTAACAATAATATCTGATATAAAAATTCTAATCAGAGAGAAATCATAGTTATCTTATATTCCCACGTTGTCTGCCGAAATACTTTTTTATTTTAGGACACATCCCTATTAAGAGAGGTATCATTGTGTTTAGCAATCTGTATTGTACTTTATTTCTTCCCCTTTATCCGGTTTATACGACTGATTCTACTGATTGCCAGTCCTGGTCAAAGCCCTTCTTTCTTGTAGGTCATTTGCGTGTAATCTTGTTATATCCCCAATTATTTGGTGTCTGTGTCTGCCTGTTGTACGTCTCTCTCTCTCGCAGAATAAGTTGAATCTTTATATATAAAATATTATAACAGGTATTTAACCCAGATTATTGTTTCAATATATTGCAGTTCAATCTAAGTACACCTGGAAATCAAAACATTACAAATAAAAGACTCTCACTAAATCACTATATATAAAATTTTAAATGAGAAGCCTAATAGCTTCCACGCTTAAATATGTAATAATACTATAAATGACCACGGTAATATTTCCACTGTCGTAAAGATTCCATATGCAGCCTCTCTATGTCTGTCTGCTACATCAGACAAAGTTTTTGTTTCTATAAAATTCAGAAGCTAACTGTTCTTCACCTTGCAGTGAACAGATGTATAGGATGTGCTGTTTCCCACAATCTGCCATCCCAAGGGACTGTGGAGGAGAATGGATCACTGTCCAGACACACTCAGTCCCAGCCTGGATTGTCCTGTCGTTTAACCCTTTTGGCGGCAAGTGACCATACACATTGTTTTTCTATATACTGGAAATTCCCTGCAACAGAGCAGAGAAGGTCCTGAGGGTAAAAACAGTATGTGCGTCTTACAGGGTTTTTTTTTTTTTCTTTTAAGAAAAAGTTCAAAAACAATGATAAGAATATATATATATATATATATATATATATGTGTGTGTGTGTGTGTGTGTGTGTGTGTGTAAGGACCTTACAATCAGAATGTGATAAAGGCACAATCTTTATGACAAAACAACATTTGCAATGCATTATAAAAATAAGTAAACAAGTCCGAGTGCTTGTCTAGCCTTAATGTTTGAAAGAAAATTCTAAATACTGATACACTTCTAGTACTAGCTTAGCCAAAGCATAATTCAATTCTCAATCCTCTATAGTTCTTTAATGGGGATACCCATCCATGTATCTACTACCATTTTCCAAAAACAAATTTCTTTTCTATTATATTTCATTGTCTGATTCTGCACTTAAGACTTATCTCTCTCTACTTGTAAACACATTTAGGAGCAGGTTAACAAACTATATGCATTGTCCAATGAAAAAAGAAACTTCTTACTGTGTAACCTTACTTGAACTAATTGAAATGAATTGGACTCTATGTCGAGACCCACGTATATCAAGTAACACATCTGATCCAGCAGTCAAACACCGGCCCTTATTTATTAAGGCAAAGCTGGACCCAGGCTGGACCAAAGTTCTAGCAATCACACAGTCAAACAATGGAATGGTAATGTACTTGGGCTTTATTCCACTCTATACCCCCTAACTTGCCACTCTAGTTGGTTTAACATGGTTCTTAGATGACCCTAAAATACATTCAATAATCTATTGTCGTTCGGTTGGTTTCCAGGAATATATCAGTGTGTGTGTTGGAGTTACATGTGGAAATCAAAAGTCTCAATGGATAAATATAAGCAAACTGGAAGGGAGGTATGTGTTGGTGAATGTTTTTTAATCAGCAAAATTCTTCTGTTTTCATAGTATATGAAAGTTGTGTTGTTTTTTTTTGTTCACAGTTGCAACTGCCCAATGCTAATTGGGGGATAAGGGGATAAATTCTCTATTGTAGGCAGACTTTTTAAAAACAAAAAGAAAAACCAAAACCGAAAATAGATTTAGCCATGATAACTGTTCAGATTTAGAGAAGATACTTGTTTTCTATGGCATTTCACACTTTTGTAGATCTCTTGGGGTCCCCAAGTGAAAAGGTGAGTCCAGATGAGTGCTGTGTTGTGCCTAGGGGGACTACAAGCGTACACCATTGATGAGGCCCATGAAGGCTAAAATGTACATTTGGGGCTGTTGGTTACCTCATGCAGAGGAAATTTGCCTCACATTTCGGTTCTGGACAGCTCTTGTGGCAGGATTAGATTGATAAATTGATGGAGAGTTTTCCTTTTTAACGGCACAAGAGAGCTAAAATCTGAGATGCATTATGAAGGATTAACCCCAATAAATTCTCCTCCAAAAAATCTGAGCTGACCCTTTGTAATGTATACTTCAATTTAGAAATCTCACCAGCTATATGATATGCAAGGCCCTCTGTAGATATTTTTGCAGAAGTTCACAGGGGTTGGCCTTTCATAATGCACGATATGGTTGAGGAGTTCAACCACCAGTGGTTTCAAGAATGGCCCTATTATCGGTGAGAAGGTCTGCATAGATGTGATATTACTAAGGAGCGTCAGATTCAGGCAGCAGGAACAAAAAATATTTACAGATTCAAGAAGGAAAGCCATCCATTGAGACAGAGAGCCATAACAGTGATCTATTCCTTTCATATCCTACAGATAGAGATGAGTTAGACAAAGTAGTATCGGGATGCATATCCCCTTAAGGCTTAAAGAGGAGTGGAGGAAATGTGTCATTTGGATATACACCATGCCCTGTGACAGAGCAAAAAAAATATTAATAACAATGAGTATGCTGATTTTGTCCTAACACACGAAAAGAGGTAAGGTTTCATGAGGGGGATGGCAGATCAAGCCCCAGAGAGGGAATATAGTGAGTACCACTCAAATTCAACATACAACCAACAAGTCCACAGATGGGGCAAAACAAAAATTAATGCCGGGAATAAAGGCAGCTTTTAAAAAAATCAGAGCTTCAAAATAGGAGCATGACTAACTTATGAAAAAATAGGTCTTATGGCTCTATTAATTGAGTACATTTCTTGATTAATATGGACCTTTTTTTTACTGTAGAACTGTAGGTAGCCTCCTCCTCTTTTGAATTTACTTCTTACATCTGTAAATGCCTTAGAAAAACCTAAATAGAGCTGATTTTTTCTCTGATTCTCCTATAAATTGGCTACTAATATTGCTGATAAGCTAATTGTATGAGGGTATAGGAGGTCGATTATATACTACAATTAAAGTTAACTCTATTATCTAGGTGATACCAATAGTGGAATCCATGGAGTACCTAGGGTCTGTATATTTTTACTTCAGTCTTGGGGTTCGGATGAGATTCATAGGGTGACACAATCTGGAACTAGCACTACCATATTATTCACTGATTCACTCATATTTCAACCTCCCATTTAGTGCTACTCCCCCTGTAAGTGACCATTGACATCACTAATTGAATATGCTAGTCAAAGGATAAAAGGCCAGATTACGGGTTCCATTAAACCCATTTTGTTACTCCAGTTATTGTGCTCCTCCACAGAATCCTTCTGAAGTTTTAAGGTTTTGAAGGGTCTCAGGGTTCACCGATACAAAGTCTGTATATTTAGGGTCACTAGAATAGAGGAATCTGAAGCTAGCTGTTGCTGATCTCATTATTATTATTATTATTATTATATGCATATAGCACCATACTCTGCAGCGCTGTACAATCGGATGATCCTCACCCAGCCTGTGGTATACCATGATTAGAGCAGTCTAATCTGTTATGCTACTTGATTGTTACTGACCAGCAGTGCCTTATGTTGAATCATAGTACCACCTTGCTATCACCCCCACACAGCTTTCTATGGAAAAAAAATATAGAGCGTTTAAGACAAATTCAGGGAAGTAAAATCCATCAGTATTAAAAAGTGTATAAAGTGAATATTAATGATCACCTGTAAGTTATTTTTGAAATTATAATATCCGTTTGGATGGACCCAGTTATTCCAAAATTCAGTACCAATAAGATTTAATCTATTGCAGAATACACTGAGATACATGGGAGGATGACTGAATTAAGACCATATCTTAAAACCAATAGGTATTATAATTGTGTCATGTGAGCGCTAAACAGGTCCAAAAGCCTTTGGGGGAGATTCTGAGTAGTTGCGTATGGAACAATACGAGAGAATGTCCTTGATCGTGCGTATGAATGATTTTTCATTACTTTTCATTTACAGAACACTAGCAAGATTCCATAGCGATACTGTAAAGCTAGGATTGTTTGCAGTGTGCAGTGCTGCTGCCGGGTGTGTGCTGTCACATCGCTAGCCAGACCAGGCATATGTTGCTTGTAAGCACAGCTGTGTGTCACAACCTCTGCACGCATATGACATCTCATAAATGTGGTTAACTCTGTGATTTGTTTTATGCTACGTCCTCAAATACTACTTAAATGTCAGTGGAAGTTAAAAAGGATTTGACGCATTTCAAAATATTCCCAGTTCACATTGACATTCATATAAAACGACTGCTGTTACTTTTTTGTTTTGTAGGGTATGATAGTGGTCATCTAGTTGCTGCATCACATTTATTTCAAATTTGTAAACAATCACTCGTTCTAGAAGTCTGGGGATGATTAAGTGTACCTGGTACATTAAGGCCAGTGGCCGCCAAATGACATACATGCCGCCACGATTTATGTTTTTATAGTATTATAGTATAGCAGAGCGTGGCCAGGCATTCATGATCTGATCGGCAACTGGAGTGGCAGTATCAGTCAGACTTGGCCTTAAGGAGTTAAGCGCTAAGGGCACATGGATAAAGTGCCAATAAGGTCTTGTTATATTTTGAGGCTCAAAAATACATTTGAATAACCAGAGATGGTTGACACAGTGGATCTGTTTAATAAGTAGTTCTAGAGATATCATTGTTAAATGGCCGTATTTTTCTAGAGTCGCTTTATATATCGATAGATATTCCCTGGTTTTACAGGTAACATAAGGTTAACTCTAGCTAGGAATGTTAAAGCATTAGTGTAGAACCCAGATAATTACAACTGATTAGCATATAATTTGTCCATTATTTCTAAAGCTTTTAACATCATGCTAGAATCCAATGATTTTTACTTTGTTTCCTTCAGGGAATATGGTAGTGCCATTAATGTTACTAACTGATGCTAATGTCACAATAAATGCACTAAGCATAGTGAATTAGGGTTTAAGAAGTTAAATAAGATTTGCAAAAATGGCTTAACCCTATCCCACCATATTAATAATTATTCCCATGCCTAAAAGCTATTGTGTCGTTAACGACTAATAAACCACAGAGCTCTTAGATCCTCTGTTACCTAGATCCGACACATTTCTCATTCTTATAATGCCCAAGTTGAACATGAAATGAATGCAATGAGAAGGAAGAGTACCCTACACTGCGTATTATGTCTGCCAGATCTATTTTACAAATTATCCAGCCGGCATGTACTTACCCTACCTCACACTGAAGAGCGGTCCCACAGGTGGTGCACCTGTGACAGCAAGAGGTGGAGCAGCTCAGGTGCCCGATTTAAAAATCCGAAACTGCTAAGCACAGACACCCTACTGCGGTCCTGCGTAGCTGTATTGGATTTGTGTATTGCTGTTAGTGACCCTTGGCTTGCCTGACTACTCTCCAGGCCGATTGATTCTGTACTTGATTGTTCTGCCTGTGCCTTGTCTGCTCCGTGAACCAACTTTGGCTTGTATGACACCCGTCTGTGTCTGACCATCCGTTCTGCGTTGCATCTGTACTGGCATCCAGTAAATTCTGTCCTGTGATTCTACCTGCAGTGTTACCTATCCAGATATCCTACTGTGCTTTGACAGCTATACTCAGTGCCTATTATACCTGCCTACACCTGAGCCTCCACATTGTTGGGATCATTCCAGTCCCTGCCCGCTTAACTTGGGGATCAACCCCTTGCTAGGCGGCTTAGGGTGAAGAACTTCTGTGGTTTGTGCTCCTGGGTGACGGCAGATGTGAAAAAAGGTATAGCTCAAACTAGGATAAAAGCCACAAAAATGCAGCCTCAGGATGCAGACAAGATAAAGTAGCAGTGTTTGGCAGGTCAAAGAGTAATTAAAAGTTGCTTAGTTCTGTATGTACATGCCCTTAGTAAAATGATATTCCACCTGCATTTCCAACAAAATCTGACAGCACATAACATGCTGCACTGGAAATGGAGGCATCCGTGAAAGGTAATATGAATTGTGTGTCTATTTTCTTCGAACTTGTGTTGCTGGGGGTCCAGAATTTGTTTTCTTGCCCCTTGAAGGCAGGACCAATTTATGCACATGCTGTCCGCATAGATCAGAGCCGTAACTAGGGGAGTTGAGGGAAAGATCAAAGGATGCATTTTGTGCTAATGTCACTTCCACTTCTGGATTGATTGTTGTCTGAAGGCAATGAACAGATTTTAATTTTACTTTAACTTACAGAGAAGCTGCAGATCATTCAGACTGATCAGCAGCATTCTCACCTCTTGAGATGCAACTTCAAGGTTTAAAAGTAAACCATCATCAGCTGTCTTGTGTGTACCCTTAAACACAATTCTGCTGGGGGAGTTAAGGCTGCCACTTCACAACAGAAATTTATTTTAAGTGATCTCTCATAGCAATAGCTAAGTGCAGCATTCAGAGGGGGATACACAGGTAGCCTCCTATGCCCAGTAGGTATCTCCTACATAACTAGCACTTCTATGTTAAATAAATAAGGGCTGTATTAAATGCGGACTTTGCATGTTTACAGGAGAACCTTCTTTGGTCACTGACTTCACTATGCATTATGAGGACCAACTCCAGTGAGCCTCTCCTGTAATAAATGCTGTGATGATCGTATATAAGACATAGTGAACTAAGGAAGATTTTTTTTAAAGTAAGTTTCATGATTTAACTATGTATACAGGGATAACTTCATACAACCGAAGCTCACAGGGGTGATCCAGGATGTTATCATTATCATGAAAAATTGAACTTTTCCACAAAGCCCTGTGGGTTAGTGATGGCCAGGGCCACATTAACCAGGGCGCACATAACGCAATTGCTCCACAGCCCCAGAGTCTACCATTCTGAAGTCAACTGTCAGACACTAACAGGGAGGAGCCAGCTCTATAGCAGGTATATATATATATTATCTGATTAATCCGGTGCAGAGCCGGCTCCTCCCTCCCAGTGACCATCTGCACAGAGACAGGAAGATTTGGAGGGCTTTAGATCTCTGATTGGCTCTTCAGCCGCCTTCCTCTTCCCTTACGCCTCCCTTTCCTTTTCCTCCATGTTTCATGGGCTTATGGGCCGGGTCACAGGGTCACACACTTGTACCCTGCTGTTGAGGGGATTACAGCCTCTAGAACAAAAAGGAAGTGTCTTGAAGTAGAACGGCTGACAGCAACTCTAAGTCAGTTTATGGGAGCTTAAGTGCCTAGTTTTTCCACCCCTGTGTTGTGTGGTATGTGTAATATTATGTTGTGCCCTACACTCTATTTTGTGTCCTGATATGAATGAGACAGTCTTAACAAGTTGTGTGCCAAAAGTCCCATCCAATATCACAAGAGTGGAACTTCATTGGCTTCACTCGTGCAGGGCCTACTTTACAATGAAACATGGTTTGCACGTGCAGTGTCCACGGATCAGATTATGTGGGGCATTATATGATGTCAATGCTTAATATAAACAAAGAGTAACATCATGAAGGAGTGTAGATGATTCTACAATTGTTTTATTTCTATTAATTATGTTTTATTTGTGTTGGTGTGGAAAAATAGTTAAGCTCAAGAAAAGCGGGACCCTTTGATACATACATTTTTTGGTAAAGTACTTACAATTATCTGTATGAAAATATAGGGTCACTTTTAAGAAATTAATTCTAATGTAATGATAAAAAAACTCTTCAGTGGCCCAGTATATAATTTAACAAAGGACTATACTTAAGGAGCTCATAAAGAACGGATTTTATAGTACTAGCCAAAGTGGAGTGCAGATTTGCACTTAATAAAGCTCACAGTTTATTAACCACAAGTCTTGGTAAATTATAATGCAGAATATGTTATGAGAAAAGATCTAATATAACATTACACAATAAGAACGTCCATCCCTTATGCCTCCAAGTTAAACATCCTGCAATATTTTCATTGTTATTGCACACTTACAAATATTATATCATTAGAAAGGCAAAGAAATGTATCTTGTGAGCACCACTAGCATATTCTCTATGGAAAATGGAGGCATATGTGTTAGCATAACGCAATCTGTTTTGTGGGGTACATTTAAAAACAAGCACCTAAGTAGACACTGTGCCAACAAACTTACACATTCTACCTTTAAAGGGTTAAACTTTTCAGATAAGACAAAATTAAGATTTTTTTTATAGAGGATAAAAAAAATCTTGTGAAGTTTTTTTAATTATTTGAAATAAGGCAGAATAAGAGGACTTTCTGATTCCTGATGATGCATTTAACCCTTCTTGGCCCACTGGGCCAATTCGATGAACATCAGATCTTTTCTTGTAACAAAGAGGTTAATATACAAGTAGTACACTCGTTTACATGTCAGATTTTGACATTAATGTAACACTCTACATATCAATAAGGAAATACTGATGTCGCAATGCTACTGTTGCTATTGAAAACTGTCATTTAGATGTCAACTCAGCTGCACATCAATAAGCGAAGAAAAAGAACGAACCCTATTCCAAAATCAATTATATCACCTCTTTTGTATAGCGGAGTAGAATACCTTTCGAGCAACTGGTATTAATGAAAAGACATCACTATAGAATCCCCATCAGTTTTTCTGACAAATCGGTGACCACTCCAGTCCCTCATTGAAATTCCATTAATCTCCAGCACCAAGGTCCAAAGTGAAAATCAAAACTCCTACTCCAAACCTTTATCAATACACAATAACCTGCATATGAACTGTTCTTGATAGCCTGTGTGAACTTATGATCTTAAAATCAATCATAAACTCTAGCATTATACATGCAGCTCAACAAAACGTAACATAAAAGCCTAACATTTTAAAATATTTATTTCAATTTGTATGCTGGTAACCAAATCCATTTTTTGTGGTTCCTTGGTCCATGCATTTCACTCCTGGGCTGTGATTTAATTGCTGCCAGCAATCAAGTCGGAGACATCGCTGAACTGGTGTTCTTGGATTTCATTAGAAGATATAACTTATTCTACTTTCCTATTGTACCTAATAAACCATAAAGAAACCAAAACACATATGGCTTGAGGGAATAACTGGGAAATTAGGTGGCCATCGGGGAACAGGATGAACTTTTGAACCAGAGGAACAGTGAAAGAGAAATATTAAGCAGAAAACAGAGGATCAAAATGCATACAGAGATATCGAGATGTGACCTTTTCAGTACCTTGAAAATTACATTAGCATTATTATGAAAAATACCCATGAAATTCTAACATTTATAATAAATAGTTTTATATACCGTTTTTATCACAATGATAAAAATAATCAAAAGAGCAACATAATAATATTTAATAACAGACCTTCCTCTGACCTGTACTAATTTAGTTTTCTTTCTTAAAAACGCTATCTCTTAAACTTTAAGAATACACAGTAGTTTTATAATACATCTGCTGTAACAATCTAGCAAATAATTATATATGTAAATATATGCGTGCATAAAAACATTTTTTATAAACAGTACGTATGTAAAGATAAAATTAAGCACATTATGTATCTATAGTGATTATATTTATATATATATATATATATATATTATATATACACACACTATATATACTCATTAGCATTTTGTGTACTTGTGCAATCCCTGTTCCAAGATTCAAGGCATTAAAGCAAATAGTAATGTGTGTGCCTTGTACTACACTATATGGTATATAAGACATATATGTATGTATCTGAAGACATATGGATTAAATAAAATCTGCATTTATTTTCTATCTTTCACATCTAAAGATAATCTTTATGTAGCAGGGATGCTAGTGGCTAGTGTTAGGATTAGATGCACATTAATGTCACAATAACTAAAATAGCGAAATATTACAAAAAAAGCTTAATCTGTAGCACACACATAACAAGTCAAAATAAAAAAATGCTCCTGAATACTGGGCTAAAATTTTGACGATAACAAAATACATTTCTCTGAATCACTGCCTAGACTATTTATTGCACATGCATATAGCTCACATATCCCTGTTCTGCAATAGACATAATTTTATACCCAATAAAGGCAATTTATGGATCCAACGGGAATGATCTGGATAACATAAAACCTTGTGTGCTTGTGTTGCAGGGAGCATATTTTAGTTTGCCAATTGTACTTAAAGACAAAGTGGTATTGCTTGATCATCGTATCATGTCAGCAAGCATTATTCACTCATAACTTTATACCAAACTTCTAATGCCTTCACTCATTGCATATAATTAAATCACGGCTGCTCCCACATAATATGAAAATGAAAAACATAAGCGTTCCTTTAAATACATCATTGCTCATCATTTATTAAAAGAAATACAAATGCTTATAGCAAAAAAAAGGTTCCACTGTGTTTAATGGGGACACGCTAGAATTATACACTACCCTTTCAGGCAGCTCAATTTTTAAATACATATTTATTCAATTCTGAATAAAAATTTTGGGATCACGTTTCCCATATAGGAATAACAAATGTATAAAAAATGGAAATATTTGAAAAAGCACCCCAACTATCTAACTACATTTTTTCCTTGTTTGTTTTTCTTTCAGGGGGTTCTCATTGTGGGAACGCTGTGGAAACCATTGCTCTACTTTTTCTGTACCGGAATATTTCTAAGCTTGTTGCTTTACCTTTTGCGTTACAGAAGGGAAAGCAAACCTCAGAGAGTTAAATTTTTTATTTATATGATGCCAGGAACAATTTGACAATTATGCTACATTTTAAGTCTTTATACTTGAGGCTGAGAAACATATTTTGGTACCTTTTTAACTTTTAATTACAAAAAAGCATTTCCCTCTTTAGAAAAAAAGATAACCTCTTAATTTTAATTTTGCTGAAATTTATATATTCACGTTTTTGTTTTTTTTTATCAATGAACTGCTATAAAATAATGTATATAATGTAACAGAACTATTTTGCCTTTTCAATACCTTTAACATCAAATTCTCTGTAGTAAAATAACTGGAGAAAATAAGCAAAATATATTTCAAAAGTAAAAACAAATCGCTACTAGGCTCACATAAAATTCTATAACAGCTATACCAGTTTCATAACAGGTTCTATGGTTCTATTAATATATATACGTATATATATATATATTTATATAATATCTCAAAATATTGTTTTAAAAAAATATTTCATATACAACCCAATAATATAAAGGGTTCTTTTTTTTCAATTTAGCTGAAAAGAAGGATCTCTCTGTAATATAAAGGAACCACTAGAGAGTGCTCTTCTGTTCCTAAAACATCCTGTCTGAAGAAAACAACTACAATGTCAGCTGTTGCCCTATATTTTTGTACTTTCTCACATCATTTTTTTCTATTTCTGGCAATCCCACTGCACTCATTTGTGGAATAGAGCAATACATTGG
The DNA here is from genome assembly GCA_029215755.1 of Spea hammondii. NCBI lineage: Eukaryota > Metazoa > Chordata > Amphibia > Anura > Pelobatidae > Spea > Spea hammondii. The sequence goes on along the minus strand of JARDYJ010000005.1, from coordinate 94,996,345 downwards.
AAGATAAGCAGAATCATACCTTCTGAGGGCAACTCATCATCTTTATCTCGATCAGAGGCAAGTGAAACTGCATCCTGAGCATGAGCAAACGCTTCATTTTCATCCAACTCATCTGAGTCTCCTGTAAAAAAGGGAACTAACATTACTATAATAAAGAGAATGGTTTTAACAAATTATTTATGGTGAAAAATAAGAATCATCTTCCTATACGCCAAAGATGGAAATTTCTTGAACATTCAACATAAAAGCAACTTAGTTTAACTGGGATGTTTTTATTTTATTTATTAAAAAATCTCAGGTATTTTCCAGTAAAACTGTGTGAAGGCTAGTTCTAAGAGAAAAAAATATATATTTTATGTTTTCCCAAACAGGAAGTCCTACCAAATTTCTTGGTATCAATTATTCTACCACCTAAAAACAAAAACAATGCATTTTTGGGCAATTCAAAATTGTTATAAAATCCTTATTTTGTTCTACCATGCACTGCATGAATAAAGCTCTCATATTATCTCAGCTTCCTAGATTAAGGCATTATGATAGAAAACATCAAGTTAAATGACTAGACTTACCATAGAATTATCCGAACAGTAAGGTTTATGCAAGTTAGCATATCGTGTGTAAAAAAATACACATTATTTATAGATGACAGCGCTGCGAAATATAATATAGCTATATAAAACAATAAATAATAATAATAGATTACACTTCTGTGCAAAAGAATAAGCACAAAAAGATATTTATATCTTTTTCATTGTCAAATCTATGGTGGGAGATAAGGAGAAGTGCCATTTGCACAGCATGAGCTGAGTTGGATTCAAGCAAGACCCAGTACAGACACTGGTGAGGACAAAAATACTAAACCAGTGGAAGAGAATGAATGAGCTCAGCTTCTTGCACTCTTTCACCCCTGACGAGCTGAGCTAAGGCAAACTTGGCAGCTGTCTATAGCGCTGAGCTGCTAGGGGGAGCCACGATGACTTTTTCCAGTGATAGTAAGGAAACGCATGCAGTAGTGTGGAACGGGAAACATATTTCACCTAGACTGGCAGAAACCCTAGGGCCAGCTCTCCTTGATGCCAACATATTTGGAAGCTGTAGACTATTTATGGCTTCATTTACAAGAACGAACACAAAAAATCAAGCACACGGACATTAGGTTAACCACCACTGGCCATTTTTCCACAACACATATACATGTTTCTGGCTAAATGTTTGATGCCCTGCAATATGTAGGATGTATAACTGAGTAATTGATTTCCAAAAAGGAATTCCTCTAGCACTAAGGTGCCTTGGGATATAGGTTTTCTGTAAAAAAAAGCCTACCAAAAACATCACAAGATAAAAAATAAATCCCAGAAGGCCTGATTTTTATTTTTGCCCTGTTGAAGAGTCAATTTTTTTATAGGGTCAAAATGCATGTTGACAAGTTCTTCTGTACGATGTCATTAATAAAAATAGTGTGCTAGGATTTTTTTTATATTTTATAATATGGCAACCCTAACTGATCCAAGTGGACATTTAGAATATTGCCTGTAAACTCACAGACACATTTAGAATAAGTTCTTATGAAAAATTACCTTATGTCATAACGTGCCTTTAACATTGGCTGCCTGTTTACAAACAGGGTCACTTTTAAACATTGAGCTTACTGTAGAGTTTCAAAGCAACAAACTAGACAATTAAATTGCTTTTGTTATACAGTAAGAACACTTAAGATGTGCATATCTTGCCTGAAGCCAGATATTGCTGAAAATAAAGCCGAAAATTTGCAATCTTATCTGCGAAATGCAATATGGGTCGTTGTGCCCGGTGATCAGACACCACTAGCATGAAGCAGCATATAGCCAAAAATAAGGCTCCAATATGGAGCCTCTGTATTTACTCAATGACATTGCACGTTGTGTTGTGTGAAATGTCCTAGTTACAGTGTTCTGAGCTCTGGGGGTTCCAGTTTGCGGAGAAAGAGGTTGGACAGTGCAAGAAGATGATGGATATGTGAGTATTTGTGTTAGTGTGTGCTGTTCGAGAATGATATTAATGTTACCCCTACTAGAAAGGCAAACTACATATGAGCCCAAAATATTCACGATTGTTTTCCAGATAATGGCAAAAGACCAATATTCAGCCTGAAAAAATACTGTAATTTTCTTATGTTTATTAGTGCCTTTAATGTGGGAAACATCATCTGTATAATTAAAAGTGATGTCCTAGGTTGTAAATGTCAGGCTTGCCCATAATTTTAAGTAAAACTGTTACAGATGCCAGAACTCTCTGGTTAACGAGTTTTTGCAGCTCTTAATCTTGAATGTTATTGGTGCCACACGGGTGAACAACACATTGCTTCACAGTATGCGGCATACCATTACTAAACTCAAAGGGTTAAGATAACACCATGTTTTTTCGTTTTCCTGCTGATTCCATGAAGCTTGACACAATGAATCACACATGTGACATATTGTATGCCACTGAGATCAGTGGGAAGGTGAGCTTTGTCTATGATTAATACAGTTATGTTTTATCAGTGCCAAAGATTGGAAAATAATAAAGTGGCTGCTACTGGTCACAGAAACACTGTTTGTAGTGAATCATGTAGAAGTGGTCAAAATCTTATTACTGACTGTTACTTGGATACAATTCTCATAAAGCCCCAAAATGACTGGCAGGGGTTAATTAGAGCTTCATTTCAATACCAGGTGGAGAAACTAAGGTAAGTAGGCAGTAACTACCTTGTGTTGTCCTATAAGGAGTGTCATGGAGTTATACCACTGGGGCCAGGAGTGATTTGGCTTTATTGTCACAGACCTCTCTGGTCCACATGCATTAAGCCACAGAGCCTTGGATTATGATATCACAAACTGGCACCCTGAGTCACAACATCAACATATGAACAGACACTGAGCAGGAACATTGAGATGTACACAGAGGCACACAGTGTGCTAAGTAGTCGGCCAGTGAGGCTCAGTTCCCTGTGGCCCCTATGGTTATTTTGCCGACCACACCACTTGTTTCTCTAGTCTTCCCAACCCTTGTTGCTGTGAGTTCTCTGTGAGGAATAGTAAAATCTTTAGTAGCCGAATTAGAAGACAAAACAAGTCTCAGCTACCTTGATAGACAGCATGTTATGGTATCATATCTTCATTTTTGTAGCCACTTAAGTGAGAAGGGCAAGTAGAGGAGCAGACATGCACACCTATTATGATCTCTTAGACTATGCAACTCGTACTTGGATTATTCTCTTTGTAGAAGAAGGGGCGGGGGGCAAAGAGGGGACACTCAAGTGCCATGTAGATAAATTGCATTGTGAGTAAAATAGTGAAGACTTCATGACCAGTACATGCCACCTTATACTGGTACAGATGGTATTTTTGCTAATCTTTGGATTCAGCTCTGAAGTTGGCCCTGTGGCACGTACATTCCTCCCAATCATGTTTTCTCCTTTATCTCCTTTAAAATAACAAAGTTGAAGGATAAGTGTTTTAAACACACTTGACAAGCACTTCCCCACCTAGATACAAATTTAAAAAAATGTAACTGTTGAGATGATGAAAGCAGTTGAGTATTAGGATTAGTAGAGTGGATTGGTGAAATCAGCTATATTGCTTAAACAAATTCTTTTTTTAGTTTAATAGTGTAAAGACAATATCAGTCATGTTAATAAAAAAGCAAAAATGATTATTTTGTCTTGTTGACTTTTGTCTGCTTTTTAATCCCACTGTTGTCACTTTGATGTTATGATTTGTTTTACCATTCCTCACCCAAGAATCCACAAAAACTCTGGTTCATTCACTTATCATTTCCCGTCTTGACTACTGCAACACTCTTCTGGTTGGCATTCCACTGTCTCGACTCTCTCCACTACAGTCTATCCTTAATGCCGCTGCTAGGCTCATCTTCCTTGCACGTCGCTCCTCTTCTGCTTCCCCCCTCTGTGAAACCCTCCACTGGCTTCCGATTACCTTTAGAATTAAATTTAAGATCCTGGTACTGACATATAAGGCCATCCATAATACTGCTCCTCCGTACATTTCTGACCTCATTAGCAAATACTCTCCTACTCGATCCCTACGTTCCTCCCATGGGCTAAGGCTCTCCTCCTCACTCATCACCTCTTCCTTTTCCCGTCTACAAGATTTCACTCGAGCTGCCCCATATCTCTGGAATCTGCTCCCAAGGAACCTTCAGAATTCACCCTCCCTCCCGACATTCAAGAAACATCTAAAAACCCACTTCTTCAGAGAAGCATACCATCTTAGCTGCTAGAACTTCCTTGTCATTGATACCCCCACAATACCTCTCACCCTTTCTCTATGCCTTATGTTTATCACCCCATTTTCCCTCTAGATTGTAAGCTTGCGAGCAGGGCTCTCTCCACCAAATGTATCGGTTTGTCTTAGTCTGTCAATTCTTGTCTTGTCATATCCCTTGAATTTATGTATTGTATTAAGCGCTGCGTAAACTGTTGGCGCTATATAAATAAAAGATAATAATAATAATAATCTCTCTGTCTTCTCCACCAAGTATAATCTCACTAGATACTGTTGTCGAGATTAAATTAAAGCGTTTTGGCCACTGAATAAAGTAACCACAAAAGGGTTGTTCTTTTACCATTTCCAATGGAGCGAGTGCATTTTGCTTCAGATGATTGAAAATATATGCTGGCTTCTTGAATTAAATCCCAGGTGTGTAGAAGCCTGAGATATATAAATCTGATCCATCAGACACAGATCAACAGATAAAACCCTGGAGCTCAGCTATACGGCCCTTCTAATCTCGCATTCAAATATTTCTTCTTATCTCATGTTGATCTCATTTCCAAGTTATGGATTCTTTTACCTCTGCTATTCAGCCAGGTGCAAACTTGGACATTACGTAAAATACAAAGACAATCTCAGCCAATTCTGGACATACAGTAAATAAGCCAATATAGTCAACCGACAAATGAACTTTTTACAATTAGTGTATAGATACAAATCCAAAACCGAAATCCCATTACTGCCAAGCAAACTTCTTTTGTACTTAGTGCTTAAATGATAGAAGTTTAATTCAATGAACTGAATACAACCCCTTTTCAAGAGCAGTATTGTGGATCTAACTCTTAATCCATCTTTGTCTCCAAGCACCTAATATCTTTTACTTGTATATTGCCAAGCAATGCTGTGATTGAAGTTTATGAGCATTATAATTAAGAACATTACACACTAATCGGACATTGAAATGAAATGTATGTTCAAAAGAATGTTTATTGCCCCATTAGTTCGCAGTCATTCTATTACAATCAGAAATATTGTCAGTGGTGCCGTGAGCTTGTGCCAATGACAACAGCATAAATTCTGCATCTCATTTCTGTGACCATAAAATTAATGATCAGCTTAAAAATACTTCTTTGTAAAAGTTATGGCACAAAAAAATGCTCAAATCGCTGCTTATGGGCACAGAAGGATAATTAAACTTCAGTGCTAATTAAAATATCTTCTGCCCTTACCAAAAAGTGCAAGATGTATCAGGGACAGCCTTAAAGCAATGGTAACTAATTGCAGGAAAAACCAGAAAGATTAAAAAATGTCCTTTTTTTTTTGTGGACAGATGCGCATGCTCACAACTCATATATCGTATATAGGTGTCCTTCCTATTACTAGAAAGTAACAGGGCTTCCATTTTTCGGAGCAATAATCTTTAACTATGTTTCTATGGCTGTTTTACAAAGGCCAAATGCCTTTCAACAAGATCATAAACATATTCTGATTGCTCCTTTTATTGATTTGTGTGCAGAAAGGACGTGCGCATGGTGGGTAAGCCAGCAGTCTGCTAGACAGGATAGCAGTCACATTAACCACTGTTCATCTTGCAGAAATTGCCCAGTTTATCGAAAAAGCAACATGCTTGATATTTAACTCCTACTGTTTTAACTGCAGCTTGTTTAATTTCACCCACGTCTCTAAATGATTTTATGGAAAGTCAATGACACATAATGAGTACAAAAGGTGAATGCTTAGCACTTATACCAAAGTAACCAAACCAATCTCAATCTCCTGCAAAGAGATATAAATGTTCAGTGTATTTGTTCTATAAAACTAAAACATCAAACAATGTTTCTGCATTAGCCATCACTGATTAATGTACACAAAAAAGAGGGGAGACACATTGGGGGTGCTGGATTACCGAGGAACAAAAGTGATTTGGGCATACTCGGACATATGTGTATTGTGTAATATAATCATACGTGGGTCAAGCGTGGATCAGGCTTTCTTTTTTGCGTATACAGGTTCAGGGTCATACTACATGTAAATATTCCTGGGTATTATTATTATGTTATGTTTATATAGTGCCAACAATTTACGCATCGCTTCTTACAATACATTTATTCAAGGGGTATGACAAGACTAGAATTGACAGACTAAGAAAAAAAGATACATTAGGTGGAGAGAGCCCGGCTTGCAAGCTTACAATCTTGAGGATGCAGATTTTACAGAATGATGGGTCTAGAAAAGAAATGAAAAGTACTGAATATAGGGCTCAAGCCATGTGTAAGTAATTTTAGGAACTGGTTTAAAGCTGCTGTTCCACCTACTCTGCTGAATTTGTAAGTACACTACATAACACTTTTGTAGCTAAATGCAAACAGAAACAGATCATTTCTAGCATTGCTGAATGCACAGATCATTCACATAAATAATTCTTTAATCAAATACAATTTTGCTTCATATTTACAGAGAACACCTCATTGTCATGTGACACAAAAGCAGGCACATGGTGATGCCATAGAAACCAAAAATCATTGTCCTGCTGCATTAACCCAACTACACTAGAGCTTTGGTTATCTTTGTCTAATATTGTAAGTGTGGCAGATTTGCAAAATAGAAGAAATGTTGAAGGAGCAGATATGGCAAATATGCAACAATAGAAAAAAAAAAAAATAAAATAAAAAAATAAATCGGGAAGGAGCAAATACTTTTTCAAAACACTGTATGTGATTAAACCTTTAGATGGTAGAATAAAATTGTTGGTCCTTGCAGTTTATTTGCTTAGCATACAAAGAGTGCTATTAGATACTAGATGAAAAAGTAAAAACCTTCCATGTAATTCTACAAAGTCTATTCTTCAAAGGGAAACTGAGCATCCATAGCATAACAGCATAGTTTTGCACACTTTCATTTTTAAATTCTTGATAATTTTGCCCCGTGCTGTTACTCTTCTAACTAAAGAAACAGAACAGCTTCCAGGATTAGCAATGCTAAACTGCATATGGACTCATGGTACCCCCTTTAAAGCTAAACTGGAAACAGCATCAGTGGCGGAGGATTGCTTCCTTCTAGATTAGCAAGTATGAGTACATGGAAAGGCCAAACATATTGGACTTGTCTTTTTTTTCCATTCCAATGACCTGTAGAACTATGTGAGCTGTCATGTCATTTTGTAGTTCAGCCTCTTACTCAACCCTAAAATGAGTTTGAGGAGCTGTGAATCCTGCTCTAGAGGCCACCATTGATTCTATGTACCACAAAAGGTATGTTTTTTTACAGGAAGATCAGAGCATCATGCTTGCCCACTGGGAGCGAGGAGGAAAGACCTTACATTTTTAGCAAGAACTTAGAACAAGGAAAACAAACCCAGAAAATTTGTTAAAAAGTCTTCTCTCTGTAACAGTCTTCTTTATCTTCCTTATGGCATCCACACAAACCCCTTTTTCATTAAGTTTGAGATTGCCTATTATTTAAATCACACTATTTGCCCTACTGGGACAAGGTATATGGTAAGCTCATTCCCTTCCAACACATACAGTACCCAGCTGTACTTACAAGCTTCAGTATATTATTTCCTGCTGTCCTCACATGTCCCCCCCTGCCCACAAGACTTTCACAGACACCTTTTTGTATCTACTTGGCTATTCTGATCATTTTATTTTTTCACTCACTGTAGTGAATAGGAAATAATGTGTTTATAAGAGTATAATAATAATAATAATAATAGAAATGTTACAGAAGTGATAGTTTAATTGTTTAATTTAAAATAATATTGAAAACCCTGTTATCGTACAAAATTTACTTTTTCATAAACTTCTTCAAGAATATTGTATTATTTGGTGCTACGGATTATATTAAAATAGCGCATATACAATGACTATAGCATTTATGGAGTTTGTGTGCGGATGCGAGCACTTAGTCATTATGGGACTAAATCTCCCACAATCCATGTGTTCTGGCTAAACAAATAGGCTTTCTGTAGTTTAAAACATCCATAGGTACTCCTTCTTGAACGCAAGTAAATTATGTTGTATTCATTTAGTCAATTTTTTTTTTTTTAAGTAAAGGACCTAAAAAGAACAGTTCTGCAGGCATTAATATTTGCTGAGAAAATCTATAAAGCAGGTAAAATTGCGAATTGAATCAATTTATAACACAAATACTCAGTCTACTGTACATTAAAAAATATACCAAAGATCAGATGGCTTGGTCAGTGCCAGTGGATGAGGCGTTAACAGGTTTTCTTTAGACGTGAGCAAGAATTGTGCTGCCTTGCATGTGTCCCGATAAAGCATTTCCATATGAGTTCCATCACACCCTGCTGTTCTAGGTTTGGGATTTTTCCTGACTAATCTCTGCCAAATGTTAGCAGTGCCAAAAAATACACATATATGCACAACACACACAGATGTGTGCAAATGTGCATGTTGTTAGTGATAGTTGCAGAGTAATCTAAATGTATATACAAACAGGAGTGGTAGATTAAATTTGGTGCTTCAGGTCCACAGAAACTCATGCTCAGAATAGCAAGTAGCAACTCTTTCTTTACTAAAGAACCGGCAGAGACCAGAAAGGGGGTTGCAACTTCCTATGTATTACAATGCAATGATCACTGAAGGATTGTAGGACATTATGTACTCTATATGTCCCACTACTGTTGTTAGGAATCAGGAATACAAATCTTAGTATCTTAAAATGCTACAGCTGTATTCAGTGTGACAGTTTAACCAATTTTCAGGAATCGGTTGTCAGTTTGGCACTCCGAGGCTTTAATGTTAGTCCATCACAGCTCTGTGAAGGGAGAGTAATGCAAATAAATTGGCAATTATTTAAAAATCTATTCTGCTTATTCCAACAACGGATTTAGTTTCAAGCTTCAAGCACCCACAGCTGGAAGACGGTGTGAGAATATATCCAACCATGTGAAACACCTAAAGAAACATGAATTTGCAATCTATAAGCCTTCTCATTCATAAAAATCCCCTTGTTTACCTTTATTGCCTAGATGCGCCCTGCGTTGCACCATAGGGCTGTTCTGCACTAGAGGGGGTAGGTAGAATATACACACTAGAATTTCAATTGCAGCCTTTACTTTAGATTTCACTTTTTATCAACTTTTTTAGCAATGTGTACTGACACATTACTAGAAATTTGCTACGTTTACAGTGTAAAGCTGAAGGAATCAAACAGAACTGAAATAACATGTTTTCTTCCAAACAAGGACTGTGCTTTATTGAAATAAGGTATTTATAATCTAGCGTTATTTTATTTTACTAGGACAAGTCAATATATATATATATATATATATATATATATATATATATATATATATATATATACAGAAATCCCAAGATTCACAAAACTGAGTTTAGGCATGGGAATATATTACATGGTATAAAGATTTTATCACTAAAATACAATTATCACTGCAGGACATAAGCTTTTCTAGTTGGGAATAGCAAGAGACTGTTTCTAAAAGAAAACATGTTCTAGCTTGCTTTACAAACCATGTTCTACTTTACTCAGTATGATTTTGTATATTTTAGCTATACAGATAAGACAGTAAAATATTATTTGAAAGCTCAGCAAATATCCTATTGTGAAGCTACTATGGAAAATGCATAGGTTCTTCACATACAGGTTAACGTATCTGGTATTTTTATGCTTCTGCTGTATAATAAGGTAGCTTTGCAAAACATGGTACATCCTGGATCCTGTGCATTTTAAATGATGTTAGTTTCTAGAAGCCGATCAGCGCACATAGTGCGGTAGAAACAACCCTTGATAGAGAAATATCTAGAGACATACATCTTCAGTTTTATCTGTAAATCAGTGGTTACTGGGAGAAGCCACAATTTCTTCTAAACCACAATTTAAACAGCTTCTTGATTGAGAATGCTGATTGATAGATCAAATACTAAAAAGGCCAAAGGCTAGCAAGCGTGGCAGGCAGCGTGCTGTTCTGAATTGAAGATTGTGGAATACCTCAAGATGCAATGCCACATACAGCCACTAGGGGTACAAATAACCTTAGAAAGCATTCACACCATTTTGTGGATTTTCTTTGCACTTGTGCAAGCTGCTAGTAAGATGATCTATCCCAGTAATAAATATTCAAATATAAAAAAATAGAACCATATTGTGACAGTATCAAGGGGCCACTGGACCCTTTTAGGACTATGAGTGCTTGAACTGTCTCACTGTCTCTGCTGATATCACTCTCACGGAGCTGGCTTAAACTCTGCCACTTTCCAGTTGTCAGCAGGCTATAGTACTAACTAATCTAATAGGATTAACATGCAAATCAGGTCTTAAAAAAAACAATAGACCAATCAGATGGGGCGGTGGGACATCCAGTAACCAATAGAGACTGGGCATACAATGGCCAGTAGTAGTGAAGGAGAGGGACATCTAAACAATCATCATGTGGGCAACATGACAATAAACCATTAACTCTCTGTGGGCTTGGCAAAGGGTGTCAAAACAGAGTGCCTAGTCATTCCCATCTAGTCTCACTTTTTACCTCTTCTTATCACTAAAAGAATGTTTTTATTTGATATTGATGGCTTTTCATAATAACACCTAAATTTGTACACTGTATACGAGTATATTTACTTACACATATAATTTTAAGAATCCTTAATACAGCACTGTGGATAGAAGGTTTAAAAGATATCCTACTGTTTATACGGGGATGATGGAACTGTCAGTACCCTCTCATGTTATCAGCTGGGGATGGAATTCTTAACATAAAAGAATGTGAGATACATAGCTAGCAGGCGCTGATTATCACTTCGCATAGCTAGATCCTTTGATCACAAATGGCTCATGCCAACAACCAGTGTCTAGTAATTGCATCCTTATAACTGGTATGATCAAACATATTTTACACAGTGGCAACTCCAGCTTTCATATTTAGGGGGGGCACATGGGGGGCCAGGGACCGAGGTAGGGGGGCCAATTATAAAACGGTACATATACACTATATATATATATATATATATATATATATATATATACACATACACACTTAGACGTGCATTTTTAACTATATAATATGCACTTATCTCTTTGAAGTAAAGACCGTGATTGAAATATGATTTCAAAATAACAGCTAAACTGGCAGTTATTTTTCATTCTTTAATATTAGCCCCTGCTGACAATATATATAAATATTAGACCCTGCTGCCGATATATAGAAATATTACACCCTGCTTCCGATATATATATTAATATTAACCCCTGCTGCGGATATATATTGATATTAGCCCCTGCTGCGGATATATACTTATATTATACCCTGCTGCCGATATATATTAATATTTGACCCTGCTGCCAATATATATTTATATTAGCCCCTACTGCCAATATATATTAGTCCCTGCAGCCAATATATATCAATATTAGCCCCTGCTGCCGATATATATATAAATAATAGACCCTGCTGCCAATATGAATATAAATACTAGACCCTGCTGCCAATAAATATTAATATTAGCCCCTGCTGCCAATATATGTTAATATTAGCTCCTGCTGCCAATATATATTAGCCCACACTGCTGTCAATATATAAATATTAGCCCCTGCTGCCAAAACATATATAAATATTAGAACCTGCTGCCAATATATTTTATAGTGAAAGAATTGGACCCTATCCAAGCATTACCTTGGGCCCTGCTCAACGCTTCCTTGCATGCAATCACTACCTCCGGTACCATACCAAAAAAAAAATATTTGCCACACTGACTGCAGATCAGAGGAAGACCGTGAGAGTCAATCCTGCACCGTGACATTGAGAGGTCCTCTCCCCTGTAATCATCCCGAGAGTCCCTTTGTCCCCTCATTCACTAAACCATACCGCTTTTTTACTTTCACTTACACCCTGTAGTTCAGGTATAGATCAAATAAACAGCACATGCAACTGAATGAGATTAAAAAAAAACTTGTATTTGCAGGTATACATAAATAATGTATGGAAACATAGCATTGCAGGTATAAACCAACAGAACGCACAAACCCAGCATTGCAGGTATATATCAACTGGAAATCACATGTACACTCAGCACTGAAGGTATAGATCAAATAAACAACACATGGAAACAGCACTCCAGGTATTGATCAACTGAATAAGACATACAAATCCTATATTTGCAGGTAAACATAAATAATGTATGGAAATATAGCCGATACAGATCAACAGAATAACACAAAACCCAGCTTTGCAGGTTTATATCAATTGGAAATTACATAACTCTGCATTAAAGGTAAAGATAAACCCCCTAAATTACAGGCATAGATCACTGGTCACATACCCCAAAGCCAACCCTGGCGTCCACATTGCCCGCATAGCCCGCATAGAACCTGACCAGCACCCAAATTACACATACATAGGACGTGCCATCTTTGTCGCCAAACAGCCAAGCATGAGTCCCCAAACAACTGAACGTACGCCATGTTTGTCCCATAAACACACTATTTGTGCCATCTTTGTCCCCATTGCCTAAACACCCTGCTTATACCATCTTTGCTTTTTTGACAAATCAATAATACACCTATGATTCACAAACACTTTTACAGTCACTCACTAATTCACACAATCATTTATTCTTTCACACAAATTATTTACACATATTCATTAATGCATCCACACATTAATCCACTCATTCTCTCTCATTCTGACTCTTTATTTCAATATTCTTGCCACCCTCTTTTCTCCCTATCTATCCCCCTCTCCCTCCCTATCTACCCCCTCTCCCTCCCTATCTACCCTATCTAACCCCTCTCTGTCCCTACCCTATCTAACCCCTTTCCCTCCCTCCCTAATCCCTCTCCCTCCCTCCCTACCACCTCTCCATCCTTATCTACCCTCTCTCTCTACCTATCTACCCCCTCTCCCTACCTATCTACCCCCTCTACCTCCCAATCTAACCTATCTACCCCCTCTCCCTCCCTATATACCCCCTCTCCCTATCTATCCTATCTACCCCCTCTCCCTCCCAATCTATCCTATCTACCCTATCTAACCCCTCTCCGTCCCTACCCTAGCTAACCCCTCTCCCTCCCTCCCTACCACCTCTCCCTCCTTATCTATCCTATCTACCACCTCTCCCTATCCTATCTACCCCCTCTCCCTCCCAATCTATCCTATCTACCCCCTCTCCCTCCCAATCTATCCTATCTACCCTCTCTCCCTCCCAATTTATCCTATCTACCCCCTCTCCCTACCAATCTATCCTATCTACCCCCTCTCCCTCCCAATCTATCCTATCTACCCCCTCTCCCTCCCAATCTATCCTATCTATCCCCTCTCCCTCCCAATCAATCCTATCTATCCCCTCTCCCTCCCAATCTATCCTATCTATCCCCTCTCCCTCCCTATCTACCTCTTCTCACTCTCTAACCCCCTCCTAACTTTCTACCCTCTCCCCCTTTGAAGTTCACTTACCTTGGGCTTGTAGAAGTCCAGCGGTGGGATCGCGAGGTCCCTGTCTCCCTGGTTCTGCCGCAGTGTGCGCGGCTTCACTGCTGAAAATCTTGAAAATCTTGAAACTTGAAATGCCGGCACTGCGACCAAGGCAGAGGCCTCGCGGAGAAGAGTGAGAGGCGCCGAACGGTTTCTGAAAACTTATTCCTCAGCGACCGTTCGGCGCCTCTCTCTCTCCTCCGCGTCTATTACAAAAAAAAAAGAAAAAAGACGGCGTTTCAATTGGGGGGGCACACGGGGGGGCACAGCATGATGTAGGGGGGGCCATGGCCCCTGCCAACGCCACTGATTTTACACACATGTAGGGACCTCCAATATGTATAAACTGAAGCACAGTCTATTCTGTTAGATAAAGGGTTCATTAAAACATTTGCTTCCTTCTAACATAATATGTATATATTGTGAGGTTAAAGATATTTATGTTGCTTTTTGCAGGATATGTTAAAAATCACTTTGATTTCAAACCTTCTCCACATGTCCCATAATGTCTAGAGCTCCCGTCATAGCTGTGGGGGAAATGGGGGCAAATCACCAAATGTACAAAGGCTCCAAATCTGTGTGGTTTCACATTAGCATGAAAGGCCATCTGTCACCCCTTTCTGGATGTGTAGGAACTTGCCATTCTGCCATTCTAGGGCACATTGCTATGTTTGGAGCAGTCACTGTAGAAAGCAATGGAACATTCCTGTTGAATGCCTTTAGATTCAGTTTCATTCCTATGTCTCTTTGACAACTGTGGCCTCTAGTATGGGAGGCCTTGCTGCTCTATGTACCCTGGTGGATACACATGGAATTGCAAGTAGAACACAAAGCTTCAGGAACTAGCCCAAAATCTTTAAATCAGAGCCACCCATAGTTGTTCCCTGCCCCTCGCCAACCTTCCCCTGACCATAATACTTACAGGTGAGCTTTTGTTTCTTATTACATCAGACATACTTAGCATATATATCCCTCCTCCCTACCATTTTCATTAAAATCTTTGGGACCATGAAGTGTAATAAAATAAAACAAAACAATCTGGAATGTACATTTGGAGCAAGTGTTTTTCACAAAAAGAGCTTCCAGCGAGAATGCAATTGTCATTTAGTGTAATGGCAAACAACACAAACCTGACTTTTAAAGCATCCGGCATCATAACAGATTAAGTAAATTTTGGGTTATGTTGGTTTTGACACAGATTGTTTATTGTTTCCATAATTGTCTTCTTCTCATTAACACCTTTGCGTTCAGTTTAGAGCTAAGCAAAAATATGTAGTGACAAAGGAATTGATGCATTAGTAAAAAGGAAACCCATTCTTGCAGGAAATCCTGTTTATTAAACACCTATTCCTCATATACGTTCCCATTGTATGTCCCAGTAAAGCAAATTCAAAAGATTTCTCCTACTGTGTAATATGAATACATGCAAACAAAGCCAGTCACATGTCGACTATTTTTACATATAAGAACATGTGCGGTACCAAAATTAGCTGTGGGAGAGGGCCTGTCTGCAAGGTTTGAGTAGCAGAATCCTGATGAATTCCTGATGAACTCCAGCAGAGGAGTCATCATGACTACAAACTGTCCATAGACATAGACTCGCCACAACCATGTGACTGAAGATGGTGATTCTTTGGATTCTAATTCAGCAATTACTTAACAAAGCCTATGAATCACAGATTGAAAGACAAAATACTTTGAAGTCGGGTGGCCAGCCAAACTAAGCATTAACTTGATTGACCAGACCCAACTGAGGTGGCCTTGCATGCTAACACTTGCTAAAATGTGAGCTGTTACTTGCATATCGTCACCTGAAAGTTGCACCCCTCACTGCAATACAATTATTTAAAAAATGTTTACATTTTAAAACAGAAACAGGGATCCCAAGGAAAACAACAACCATCCCCTACTTCCCCATCCCATGATTGGTGGACTAATTAAATTAATTTGGGGGAGGGTACAGTGATCTATTAAAAATCCCTCCTCACCCTGCATCCTGTTTCGGGTGGGATGGGACAGTTGAAACAAGGTTAAACCCATTAGGGGCATCTGTGTCCCCAAACCCATAGAGGGAGGGGGATTAAATCAATGGACATGTTTAAAAAAAAAATGGACATGTTTAAAAAATGATCGTTTCATTCTTTTGATCTGTTAAGTTTTTAAGGAATGTCATATATACCGGTAATTCACCATAGAAATCTCATAAAATATAGCAGGAAGTCTTAGCGTGGCAAGCTATACTGTAGTATTTGTGCCCAGGGATGTTTGGAAAGTGACTCCTGGGTACAGCATAAGGGAGCAGTTTTTCTTTTGTGCTTTGCATCCCTTTTCATGTTGTCCACAAGACAGTAGCGTTGGCAGTGGCCATGCATGCACATGCAACACATTTTGCTTTTCCTCAAGCGCAGGAAGTGCATTAAACAGGCATGCATCATGCCAAGATTGCTTACTGTCTACTTTGGCTTATTGCTTTGGCCACCCGTATTACAGAAATGGGTCATACTTTATTTTATTGAACACACATTCCACATAGAAGCCCTGAAGTAATTAGCTTCATTTTTTGTATCAGGAAACATTTAGCGCTGCACTGTTTCTTTATGCAAATTGGGTAAATACATGCATTCTTGAAACTACCATACAATTCCATGTATAAAATAAAAAAATATATATTTCTCAAGACAGAATGCTTTTTAAGGAAAAGTAAAATGTAACCTCTCGAAAGTAAAAATAATACAATGTTGAATAAAAGCAGTAACGCAAACTAGTGTAATAACTGGTCATATGGTGCCATCGGATTGGCAATGTATGCACTGCATCTGTAATTTAGGGTTAATTAGCCATCAAGTTAATGGCCACTAACAGTAAGTTAATGCTCACATTTACGTTCTGCTCCAGCAGGGGGAGCTACAATCTTCATTTCTTTTTCAATTCTAAAGCCTAAAGATTCAAATGGGTTTTTTTTGCATGCCATTTAAAATTAAGCTACACTACTTGTTAATGTCTCAGTATGTTACTCAAAACTTACCTCTGTCTTGAAACTCATGTGGGTAGCTGGAAATAAAACACAAATAAAACAATTATGATCAAGAAGTAAAATCATTATATGATGTAATCATTGCAAATGGTGCTTTCATATCAAATAGCTTTGTATCACGATCTATTTAAACAGCAATAGTTTTTATTAGTGAATGTTTATATGCATGATTTGTATGATTTTAAGGGATAGGTGTTAACCCCTTAAATGACAATACGTTAGCAGGCATGCATTCAAATAATGTAATATAAATTAACATTATTGTTTTGTAAACCGTTTTATTTGACCAAAATAGCTGTTTTTGGCATAACTTACTCAAATGCACTTTTATCCATTTTTAATGGTTTTTTTTCTCCTTCTGTTCTCATTTTTCTGTTTAGTGTGCTACGATTTTATATAAACTAATGTGGACTGATGCCTAGACATATAAAGAATTTATGAGGCTACAGAGGGTTGTAAAGATTAGATTTCTATGTAGTCTGGATCTCATTTGAAAATGGAAACCACAGCTACACCACCAACCCAACATAAGTGTAAGTTTCATGCAGAGGAAAACTCTTATTGGTGCAATTGTTAAACAAAATTAAATGGACGCTGTTTGTTTGAAAATATAAGACTGCAATAACCTGTAAAAAATCTGCATACTTTGTCATATGTGTCAGAATATAACAACTTATTTTGTTGCGTTATTTTGGCACAAATGAACCTGAAACTTTTGCCAAAAAATGGTCCCTCCCAATGGTATAGATGCATTTCTGACCCCCCCTCACTAAAAAAATATGTTTTACAATCCTTCTAACCAACCAAGTACAGTAGGGCTTCTTTTCTTAACAGTATTTGACACTGATTGGTAACCTTTCTCAGCCCAGCAAAATGTGGGCTAAGTTTAAAATGCTATCCGCAGAAAAAATGGGCTAAAAAATAAAATAATAAAATGTTATGCTGGAATATACAGCGTACACCAAATGTCTAACGCGTTTCACCCTTAATTAGCTCATATTAAAGGATCATAACTATTGAGTAGTGGAGTGCAGTTGTTTTTGTGCCCATTTTTTCTGTAGACATATTTGAGACCTGGGAATTTGTGTGCGCGCTTGCCTCTGATTACATGCTAGAAAACTCCATATATGCCTAAATTCTGACCCAATGACTAAGATGAGACAGTGTGATTAAAGTTTCTCTCATCCTTATGTTTAAAATGAACCTGCTAATCGGTTGTGGCTTATGGTTGGATAAGCATTATGGGAACTGGGGTCCACATTAGTTGAACATCTGAAGGTCAGCCATCACTGCTTTAGTGGTACTGCTGAACCAATTCCAGAGGAAGAAACACTCTTCTTCTGTAAATTACTATATAGGATTGGGCAGCCCAAGCTTGGTTCAGCTATAATTTTTGGAGATCAAGGTACAGCATAGCCATAACAGGCAGGATCCACAACGCCCATTTAATACAAAGACCGCACAAAGACCGCCAGATTTGGCTTAGCTTGCACTCCAACTCCAGAAACCAAGCCAGACTCTAACCTGGCTCCATTCTGACTTGCACCTTGCAATAAACTCTCAGGTAGAAAACATATTAACATATTATGAGCATTCTAGATTAAGTGTTTGCAGGAAAACTTTGCATATAACCTCATGTAAATGTTTTCTATAGTACACACTCACTATCCAACTCCAAAAATAAGGAAAAGTTTAAGTATTATAAGATTAGATTTTACAGTGTATTCCCTGGCTTCTCCGTCTTTGTTTATATAAATATATGTATAAAATTAATCTATTCCGTCTGGTATAAATACATAGAGAGTATATTATCTAATAAGCATGTATCTTTATTCCCTGATGGAGAAAAGCATAAAGCCTGAAAATGTGCATACTTAATCTTCACGTCTTTTATCTTCTTCAGCAAGGCTTCTCTTTTATCTTTTGCCTTCTTTGACAAGTTCTCCCCTTTTAAGACATCTGATATGAATGTTTCAAAGTCTAATAATGGAAAACAGAAAAGACACAGAAGAATTAAAAAATTGAATCTGCAAGAAACTCTAAAATTAGATTCCATTTTTATTGCTCCTTTGCATTCATATGTCAACTGATTAGTTTGGCTTAAATTGTCTTCTTTCTAACATTTCAAAGTACAATTATATACAATTTTTTTTTAACAAAAAAGTATTGAACAAAAGCAATACAATGATCCACAAAAACATTACATTTCTCCATAGAAAGAGCTGTGCACCAACTGGTGTAAATTATCTGAGGTTCTCACCAAGTTACCGTATTGGCTCGGATATAGGCCGCACCCTAAAAGTTTTTTTCTTTAAAAAAGCACCAAAAAAACATGCTGCCACTCTGTCTCCCGCCCCGAGATATGCTGCCACTGCCCCCCCCGAGATATGCTGCCACTGTCCTCCTCCTCCCCCCGAGATATGCTGCCACTGTCCTCCTCCCCGCCGAGATATGCTGCCACTGTCCTCCTTCCCCCCCGAGATATGCTGCCACTGTCCTCCTCCCTCCCCGAGATATGCTGCCACTGTCCTCCTCCTCCCCCCCGAGATATGCTGCCACTCTCCCCCCCCCCCCGACTTACCAGAGCAGACTCCCGGGTGTCTTGCGGGGCCGGCGGGGGACATCTACGCAATACGCGTATACAACTTCCGGTGCCGGCACTGGTAAGTCTTGGGGGCAGAGGTAAAACGCATCGTGCGGACGGTCACCGGCTGCGGCGATGCGGGTAAACAACCTCCGCAGCCGGTGACCGTCCGCACGATGCGCTTAGACAACCTCCCGTGCCGGCACCCCCGCCCATGGAAAGTGCTGGCAGGGGAGGCTGTCTGAGCGTATCGGAGAGTAGGATGCAGGTCCCCTGTACCGCTGCGGGGGATCTGTATCCTAACCCCGCTGCCTGTCGGGCGCTATACCCCAAATATAGGCCGCACCCCCACTTTAAAGACTTAAAGTGGGGGAAAAAAGTGCGGCCTATATTCGAGCCAATACGGTATTTATGCATTATATAGGGTAGAGTTGGCCATTCTCACAAGATAAACTTTCAAGGTCACTTCATAAAGCATAGCTGAATCACTGAGATGAAATGATCTATTCATTTAGTGACTAAATCATGATGGCACTCAAAGGGCTAGCACAAACTGAGCAACCAAATACAGCTCAAGCCTGTGGCATTGCTAGGGGGTACTGGGGCTGAAGCCCAAAATCTTAACTCCATAGCCTTGAATGGACACTCTGGGGCATTAGCCTCAAGTCTCTGTAGCTGCTGTCCCGCTTTTCATTTTCTTCTAGACATGCGCAAAACTTTCATCCTCCCGGAATCGGAGAATGAAGCTCTCTTGCAGGTGAGACAAAGAGACACGTCGGCAGTGATATGGTTATGACAGAGCAGAACACAAAGCTCTCAAGACTAATCACAGAGCCTCCCCATAGTGACCGCGCTCCGCGCCCGCGCTTACTGAATGACCGTGGCCAGGGGCTTGCAGCTGCCTGCCTCCCATCAAGTGACCGCGGCCGCGCTTTTAATGAATGACCGCGGCCGGCGGTTCGCAGCTGCCCACACCATAGGTGGCGCCGACCCTGCCTTTCGGAGACCTAGCAACACCCCTGGCTCAAATTAAAAGTGTACATGTTTACAATACATAGCTGGCGTCAGACATTGGTTCAGACAGAATATTATATTCAGTCATAGGCCGATGCTATTTACTTGCATCCAGATCCCTAAATTCCTTATGTACTAGTAAGTTCTGAAAATACTTCATATGAGCTGCATTAACACTCCATGGGGCCCTAGGCAAGGAGGCAATTATGTGCCCCACTCCCGATAGGAATTTATTCCTTGGTGCGCAAAGACCTCAGCTTTTAAGCTACCAGATGGGGATGGAGTCCATGGCAGTTACTTTCAAAGTACGCTGTTCACATCGAAGTCAGACCACTTATGCTTGAGTGATCTGGCCAAATCCCTTACACATACAATAGTAATGTGGAGTCCTCAACAACAATTAAAAAATATATGTTTGTTTGACTAACACTAGACTTATTTCATGTCATACTTTTACTGATGAGATACTCAGCTTGCTATATGTATTTGTGTAATTATTCTCTTTTATTAAAATTTGCATGGAATAAGAATATCCTCACTCTTCTTTAGCATCTGATATATAGATATTTTTATTTTCAGTTTATTCAAATCATCCTGGCAAAGCACACTACTTGATTTTTCAGCCCAATATATATCTAGATTAAGGACCATGATGTGGTCCAAAACGCTGATTTGATTTTTCTTATCATGCTGCTTGTATCTGGAGACCTGTGAGTGCAAATCACCATTTCTGGACTTGACATATACACTATATGCACAAACATACTGGTTAGATGAGTTTGTTGTAGAAGAACTTGACTGGCCCACACAGAACCCTGACCACAACCCCATCGAACACCTTTTGGATGAACTGGGATGGAGATTGCAAGCCAGGCCTTCTTGTCCAACATCAGTGCCTGACCTCACAAATGCTCTACTGGAGGAATGGGCAAAAACACAGAAACACTTCCAAAATATTGTGGAAAGCCTCCCAGAAGAGTGGAAGCTGTTATAGTCCAACTACATATTAATGTCTGTATTTAGCATGCAACGTCATAAAAGTCCCTGTTTGTGTAATGGTCAGGTGTCTCAATACTTTTGTCCAAATTCATTTTATGCCACCCCCATCTGACCCAGCCATTCAGCCCCTGGTACAAAATAGCAGAATGACCTGCTGGAATATTTGCACAGGAATCAAGTTAACCAGGAAAGTCTAGCTCAGATAAGCAGAAAAGAATCAAAAATGTTAACACAACATTCCTTCCAAAAATAGATAGCAATATTTGTTTAGCTACTGTTTACATTAACAATCTGACTGCCTTCAACTTTCCTCCAGAGAGAAAATGTACTTATATACTTAAAGGGATAGTTAACACAGGCACAGAGGGATCCACGCACAGATAAGTGATAACACGCCATTTACAAATTACTTAGTGTCAATTACAGAGAGAAATGATTTGTGAAAACAGAGATAAAGCGCACCACAAGCACTTGGGTAAAGTACAGCAGGGGTAAAATGTTTTAAAATGAAATAGGATGATCATCCAGTGTTTTAGACTGCTGAGATAAACTACTTACTGCGTAATGTACATCCACATAAAAATACATGTGTTTATTTACTGATGGATAATGGCAGAAGGTAATTGTGTCCCCCTTTGCCCTGGACACGTGTGCATGAAAAATGTGTAGTTCTGCATTTCTATGCAACCAGAAAATCAAGTGTCAGTTTCAGGAAACATGCATAGCCCTATTGTTTCAAAAATATGCATGTTATTTTTTTTAAAAAAACTGTCTCTTTAATTAACTGTACATTAAAGGAGCACTCCAACCATGAAATGCACTTTAATGCATATGATAGCTGAGACCCCCTTTAAATTTTCATGGTCTGCTTTGCATTTGCCCCTTTTTCCACCCATCAGCTATTTCCTATAGAGGAGATGTGTTCAGCCTAAAGCACTTTCATACGCACTCATTGTTAAGTGGGCACTCTGGGACCCTGGAGTGTCCCTTTAGCTTACACGTTGTCACTTACTGATGGCTTACCTTAAATCAATTAATTAATATTAATACTTTAAAAGTTATTACCTTCTACCCTTATTGGGCAATTGGACAACTCCCAATGTCATCTCATTCTTACAGGTAGGATTGGATGGATCCACTATATGTATAATCTAGGAGCTACAAGAAAAATTTTAGGATGACCATTGTAGCTTCGCGTTTTCTGAGCTTCTGTACTCAAAACGCAGAGCAAAGGTATCTAGCAAGGTTCTGCCATCACTACAATAAGCAAGTGGTCTACATCCATGCCTTGCAACATTATAAAAAGCCAGCCCTGCTTGATTGAGAATTAACATCTGCAATTAAAGTGCAACTTTACAACTGACATAATACAGTCCGCTATGATCCACTAGGCACCAGCCATTGGGTGCTATGTGCAGGCCTTTATTTATAGGGATATGCATAAATTATAAAAATATTTATTTCGACATCCAATAAAAATTAAGAAAAAATTTCAGCCATTACCAATACGGTTTGAATCATGTAATAACCATGACACGATACACTATTTAAAATAGCCATTTACTAAGAAAATCAACAAACAATCAGCTGAAAATCAACAAACAATAGAAAAAGGATCCACCTGGACATTCTGTGGCAGAAGTGTCAATATTAACTGATAACTCCCTATAGCTAAACAATGTGCTCAAGCAATATTAAACAATGGTCGAACATTCTAAACAAGGCCACACACATACATATACATGTAGACAGATAAATGCCAAGCTCATTCTCTCCCCTAGGTAGGTTGCAAGACTTGGAGGTCTACTTTGTATAACCTTACATATATTTAAATACACACACTACTTACAAAGTGTAACTTTACATATCATGAAACTACCTATTTCAATATAAATTAGCATCCTTTGGTTGTCGTAGTATTATAATGAACATGTCTATTGGGTTAACAATTCATCTCCCAAGCCAACCTCATCTACTAAATCTTCCAACCCTACTTACTTGCTGCGGTGTAAACTATGTATGTGTGTACAGTGCACAGCACGCATACAGTTACTTCTTATCCTGGGTGATGCAGGAGCCCAGATGGGGTCCCACTTGGTGCATGTGGGCTCTCTGCTGCTGAACATGCATTTGCAGAAACATAGACATACCCCATTATGGGCATCAGTGATGAGTCAGCTTCCCACGCTACTTCCTATCATGTGATATGATCAGCCCGTAAGAAGCTCATTTTTAAGTCACATTTTGCAGTCAGTAAATGGAAGTTTCTCTTTGCTTGAAAGGAAAAGGCAAGCATCATGGTTACTGGGAGATGATCCCCTAGCCAGCAGCTTGCAGTCACAGGAGCAGAGATACTATACAGGAGCTGGGACTTGTGTTTATGGCAGTCAGTGTGTATGCGGGTGTGTCTGTGGAGCAGTGGCGACTCTAGAAACAATATATAGGGGGGGCACACAAGATACCACAGTCAAACTGGGGGGGCATTCATAATTTCCAAAAGTAATGTGCTATGGAATTATACTTTTGTTATTGGGCTAAAATAATACTTGATCATTCAACATGGAAAGCCTGAAGCCACAATTGAGTGCGACTAATCCTTGAAATAAATATTATAACACAATAAATAACTTTTCCACTAAATGATTTCAGGGCCTTGAACGTTTTGTCCCCTGAAGTCACTACAACTTCAGGAGGGCATTTTATCTCTGGATAAATATAAATTAAATAATTCCTACTGTAAGTTAAGTGCCAGGAAACAGATGACCAAACACACACACCAACACAGGCTCTGTCACACCGACACCCAGACACACACACCAGGACAGGCTCTGTCACACCGACACCCACACACATCAGGACAGGCTCTGCCACACCCACATCCACACACACACACACACACCAGGACAGGCTCTGCCATACAGACACCCACATCCAAACACACACACACAAGGACAGGCTCTGACACACTGACACCCAAACACACACCCTAGGACAGGCTCTGCCCCACTCAAACACACACCAGGACACCAAAACCTATACACACACACCCGAGGGCAGGCTCTGCTACACTGATAACCAAAAACACACAAACAGCAGGACACAATCTACGTCACAGACGTCTACATCAGGATCGATTTTTCACACTGCATTGACGTTTATACCCCCCTTAGTGTTTTTGACCCTTGTGTATTGATGCCCCTGCTGCCCATATATATTAATATTAGCCCCAGTTGCCGAAGGTATATATCAAATAAACAGAATCAGACATAAAAATCCTGTATTTCCAGGTATACAATAGTATATGAAATAGATCAAATAAATACATGGAAACAGCATTGCAGGTATTAATCAACTGAATAAGACATACAAACACTGTATTTGCAGGTATACATAAATAATGTATGGAAATATATAGATATGGATCTACAGAATAACGCAAAAACCCAGCTTTGCAGGTATAGATCAATTGGAATTGACATAAAAACACGTCATTAAAAAGTATATTTAAAACCCCCTAATCACAGGTTGCACACCCCAAAGCCAGCCCTGGCGTCCACACTGCCCACACAGCAATCACACTCCTATCATACCCTGGCAAACAGTAAATGCTGGTACCTAGGCATGATGGGACTGTGTTTGGTGTGATAGCTGTTAGCAATCACACTCCTATCATGCCAGGTCAGCCAGTACATGCTGGTACAGGGTGGCTGTAAGTGATGTGTAGACCCCATACTGCTGGCAGCATCAATACACAAGGGGGGCAGCTAGCTAGGTTTCAGCATGTACTGGCTGACTTGGCATGATAGGAGTGTGATTGCTAACAGCAATCAAAGTCCCATCATGCCTAGGTTTCAGCACTTACACATCCAATCAGTAAATGCTGGAACCTAGGCATGATGGGACTGTGATTGCTGTTAGCAATCACACTCCTATCATGGCAAGTCAGCCAGTACATGCTGGTACAGGGTGGCTGTAAGTGATGTGCAGACCCCATACTGCTGGCAGCATCAATACACAAGGGGGGCAGCTAGCTAGGTTTCAGCATGTACTGGCTGACTTGCTATCACACACACTCATTCATTCATATACTCACTCATTCACAGATTAATTCCCTCAATCACGCATACTCATTCAAACACCCTCCCCACCCCCTTACCTGCACTGCAGCTCCTCGATGCCGCTCACAAACTTCAGCAGAGGGCGCGGCCTCCCTCTGCGTTCTCTGGTACTGCAGAGGAAGCAGGACTGGAGCAGAGTCATGTGATGTCACGTGAATTCTGCTAGGTTCCGCTTCCTCTATGCAGTACAGAAGACCCTCCCACAGGTAAGTAGCAGGGCTCGAGGTGCGGCCCGTGTAAGATCGGTTGCCCTGGCTGCCGATCTTACGCAGGCCGCACCCTCTCGCTCCTCCGCATTAAAAAAAAAAAAAAAAAAAAAAAAAGAAGACGGGATTTAAAGACTTTATTCCAAATTCGGCAGGGGGGCAACAGGGGGCAAGGATTAACCTAGGGGGGGGCAATTGCCCCCCTGTAGCGACGCCACTGCTGTGGCGAGAGGGTCTCTTGTAACAGTGTTGCCCCAGGGCGCCTCCTGACCTTGATCGGTCCCTGCACTTGCCTCCTATTCTTGATTTACTGTAAACAAGTCTGTGTTCCTTCTGGTTTCACTAATAAGCAGCATGTGTTGTGTTTCTATGCTAACCTGCAGGGCCACTACCAACGTCTGTGCCACCCTGGTGAATCCATGAATCCATATGTAAGAAGGGATAGAGACCAAATAGATTGTAAACTCGCAAGAACATGGCCCCTTTCTCCTTCTGTACCAGTATCGTTACCGTGGGTTAATTGTATTGCCATTTTAAATTGTCTAAGTGTTTCTGCAGTTTCTACTGGTCCTATAAATAAATAAAATGTAATTGCACAGATTTTTGGCGCTTGTGCTGCAAAACAACTGATTCTTATTTTTCATGTATACATACAATTGAGATATAGAACTGAGAAAGTCCCGATAGTCCTGGGACAAAAGATAAGCGCCTGTTATTTGTTTATTTTTACTTGTAATTTACCTAATATATTGTCTTAGTCTGACAGTTCTAGTTTTGTCATACCCTTTTAATGTATGTACTGTTTGAAGCACTGCATGTAGTGTTGGCGCTACATAAATAAAAATAAATAAGGCAATAATCATAATAATAATAATATATTGAATATCACTCCTAACTACACTCACTTGTACAAGGTTGTGGAGCACACACAATTATCTATGCAACAAAAAAGGACGCAATATCCCAGCAGTCCACTGGTCATTTGCCCTGCGTGCACTATACTTAACGGAGCGTTAAGTATAGTGCACGCAGGGCAAATGACCAGTGGACTGCTGGGATATTGCGTCCTTTTTTGTTGCATAGATAATTAATTCACATGACCCACGCGCTACTGTGCTCAGCTGAAAAGATTTTTGTACCAGTCTAGCCCTGTGTATAGTAATAGCTAACGCAAAATCACAATTAAACAGATTTGCAGGGACCAGTGATCAGGAAAGCTGCAGGCACACAATAAAGGGACGGGACTTGCCTAACTCCCAACCCAATAGGCCAGTGAAAAAGTTAGTGATGGATAATGTTTGCTGGAGATGAAAGGTAGAAGAAGCAGTAGTAGTTCATCTTCAAGGAGGGTGATCCCCTAAGTTAAGACAGATAAGTCTTTGGTACTGATTTCATTTGACAATAACAAAAGTAAACTTGTAACCTGTGAACCAAATGAATAGCATATTAAAAAAACTTGTGGATAATTCAAAAAAGAGCTTAATCTTAATAAATTAGATGTTGGACATTGCCTTTGCAAGGTTAAGTGCTATATTTTGAAGAGCCAAATTAATCAATATATAGGAAATCTTGCAAGACATACCAACAATCATCAAACTGCACTTAAAATTGACATTGATACCGACTATTTCTCATACCCATTATGTAATGTAAAATGCAATTTGGCAATATGAATAGGGAGTTTCAAAAAGAACAAGCCATCCTTTAACCAAAGTATTGCTTTGTTAAGTTGAGTCAGATTGTGGCTCAGATAAACTCAATAGCACTGTCTAAAAAACTCAAACCTGTTCATATACTAAGCACAATAGCGTTACATATTGCCTCTACCCCCAGCATATGTACAGAACTGCAGACACCTTAAAGACTGGCTGATGTACCTACTCAACACTAGAGAAGAACTTCCTATTATCATGGAAGGAAACGCAAATGACTCTCATACCTCCTCACAAAAACTTTTATCTAAGTTCTTCACAATTAAATGTGTTTTTGATGCAGTTCCATTACAAATAAATGCATGGCTCCACATGTACTACCTTTAAAAGTTCTTTCTCTTCTTGTAGATTTACTGTAACACCGAAATCCCTCTGCTAGTCACCATCCTAAGCCAAGCACATCCACCAAAAGAAAGACTATACTTAACCATTGCAATGTCAGAAATATCTATACTGAAATTATACCTCAGATCACTCTAAAAATAATCTTTTTAAAATATCTCATTTTTATCACACGATTTCCCAAAATGAACAGTTTTCTTGAATAGAAAACTAATCTTGCCAGATTAGGCACATCTTTCCATAATGCCGGGTACTGGAGTTAAACATACACTTTATGGGCAAGGGATATGGTTACCACGTGGGTCCCTACCCTCTCAACCATCCATGTCTCGGTTCCTTTGCTTCTTCTTTTGCCTCTTCTTGTTCTTCTGTTTTCTATTTTGTACGCTTCTTTTTGGTATCAGCTACATTGACCAGGCCTCCCAGAGTCCTTCATTTAAGATGACTCTGCGCACACCCTCTCCCCGGACTGAAGGAATGAGGGAGAGGCGCCGCCCTTATGCTGAAGCACTCCGGAAGACCTAGCCAACAGAGCTGATACCGGGGAGAAGTGAGCGAAGACAGCGAGCGAGCGAGTGAGGGTAGGTGAACAGAGAGGGGACTACAGAGATAAGGGCAGGGGGCCCAGAGGGACCTAGGAGGAGAGTAGAGAAAGTCTTATTTTTGGATTTTGTTTCCAAATTTAAAAAACCTCCAAATTTTATACAAACTGAAAGGCCAGGAAACGCAATTCATTGGCTGAAAATGAATGAGCCAAAAAATAAAGTAAGATTCATCCAAAATGATTTTTGGCCTTGTGCGCAAATCTAATAAATGGGTGCTGGTCACTTTCTAATAACTAAATAATATTTAGGGTGATTTTTCTGCTGCAATGACAATATGATAAACAATGTTACAGATCAAATTTAATAAGGTCCAAGATTAATACAAATGTAACTGAAATATTTATTTTCAGGTTCAGTAATGGCAGTAATGTTCTTATGTTCTATGTTTCGATGTAATTGTAAAATTAAGAAGTGTTTGTATATTTGCATTTTAATATTATTATTTTATATCTTTCTTTATAAGAAATATCATTATTAAAATATGTGCAGGTAGTAAATATTAAGTATAGAGAGGTAATCCTTGAAGCAATAACTTTTTACAATGACATGATCTACAGTAGATGTGGGAGCGTATCATGTGAACTGACATACCCCAAGGTTATATGTATGGTATTTTGGTAATGCCTGGCAATTCTCTTCCGTTGGTATGTTGAACTCTGTTGGCAGAGGGATGAGTGATTATATATTTTCTAAATATCTGAATTTGTTCCCTGATACAATCTAAAACATGTTACCCTCCTCGTATTACTTGCTGTTTCAGTTTAATTATACTGTATACAACTATGCTGATTTTGTAAGTTTTGCTTTATTTATCCTTCAATTAAACCATTGTCTAGTTGTAATTCCAGGCATAAAGTAAGGGTTTATTAAGTATGCATGTAATCAATGCCAGTACACGTCGTCTGTGTGTGCTCAGAATACCTCATCTGTATATTCAATTCTGGTTTGTTATGACAATCTAAAATCCCTTTTTATTTACATTCTAATGTTTCTAAACTTAAAAACCTAACTTGGTTATTTTATGGAATATTATTGAACTATACAATTTTAGGATACTCTAAATTGCGAACAGACGCTTAATATCTTGATAACCAACCTGGTGCATCTTAAAAATGTGTTTACTTGCTTGTACTATTACAGACTATTGCTACTCATAAAAACAGATCAGATAGGCCTTCAACCACACATATACCTTTTTGGCCTCTAACAGCCCACATGAATGCCATACACTTAAATGTAAACATTTCTCACATGAGCATTTGTTAGGAACACAATGCAATCATCACTGAGCTACAGTATATATATGTATGTGTGTGTGTGTGTGTGTAAATGGGTTTAGCCGTATTATTATTATTTATTATTTATTGTTTTATATAGCGCCATCAAATTCCGTAGCGCTGAATTAGTCCAGTAGACACAATGTCAAAAAATCAGAGTATTGCAGAGTATGCGGTGATACCTTTTTAATTGAACTAACATAATGTTTATCCTCTCTTCATCAGGTCTGAAGCAATACTGGTATTAGCAAAGCAAACCTAATACCCCCATTCCACTGGAAGAATTGTACTCAGTTGCCAAGAAAGGGTAGGACACCAGATAATTCCGTTTTTCCCATATGTTTACATTTAACTCAGACGGGACTCATAAGTCCAGACCTGCTTAAGCTAAAAGAGGAAATGCCCACAGAGGGCAAGACACCTCCTAAGCTGAGAGAGAGTGTATTATTAAGATTTGGTTTAAACACAAGGACAGGGGGTCTGACTTAAAGAATTGGTAAGTCTTCCTCTTTAGTTTGGACTACACAATCTCAAGCAAGGACCTAGCAAACAGGTAGCTGGTCATCAGACAGACTGTCCACCCTGTCTACACCTGCAATGTTCCTAGTCACAGAACACAGAATAGCTGGCAGTCTAGCCCTTATCAGTAAAAGAATATGTCACAGGAACCATAGGTCTTTAACTGGGCTGGCATGTTGATGTCCTGCTCAGGTCCTTTAACCCCTTCGTGACAAAGGCTGATTCTATTTTTTGTACCCTTCGTGACAATGGCTGTTTTATCGTTTCTGCGGTGTTTGTGTTTAGCTGTAATTTTCTCTTAACCCATTTACTAAACCCACACAAGTTATATATAGTTTTTTTCAGGACAAGAAGGGCTTTCTTCAGACACCATAATTTTTTATATATGATGTAATTTTCTATAATAAAAATAATAAAATATGACGAAAAATTGAAAAAAAAAAAAAATTTCTCACTTTTATTTGAAAAATCTTTTATTCATCATAAAAAACTACTGAAAAAACCTGCTAAATAGATTCTACTATTTGTCCCGAGTTTAGAAATACCCAATGTTTTTATGTTTTTTTGCTTTCTTCTACACGTTATGGGGCAATAAGTACAAGTAGCGTTTTGCTATTTCAAAACCATTTTTCTCTGAATCTGGTAATTCTGTCTCTATGTGGTATTTGGGGCATCTTTGAAGCCAGCAAATTAAATTTACCCCACCAAACCATATATTTTTGAAAACTAGACACCCCAGGGTATTTTAGATGCTGATAGTTTAACCCTTTCCATGCACTAATCCTACCACCAACCCTTGTCAAAGTTTGTGATAGTAATTGTTTTTGCTGTTTTTTAAACATACTTTGTACTTCAGGTGTAAAATTACAGCTCCTGGTATATGTCACTGTCCCACAACACGATATGTGTTCAGCAACATCTCCTGAGTACATTGATACCCCACATGCATGGGTTTGTCAGATTGTTTGGGGGCAAAAGGGCCAAATTTGGAACATGCCTCCTCAGCCGTATACCGCTGCATGGCAACAATTGCAGCAAAAATAGTAGGGAAGGAAAGGGTTAATGGCTCTAATAAAAAAAATTAAAAAAACCCTAAAAAAAAGTACAAAAAAAAATAAAAAGTAAAAAAAAATGTAAAAAAAAAGAACCCCAAAAACAATTGCCACTATGCAAGATCACTGTTTATGCAGTGATCAATGGCAATGAAGGGGTTAATATTAAATGGGTGGCTCTTATAAGAGCCTTTGGATCAATAATAATATATATTATTGAGAATACCTAAAAACACACTGATCTGTCTCTCTCCCTCACTAGAAGCAAGTGAAGGAGGGAGGCAGATCCAATACTAATCAAAGGCAATGTTTAGAAAACATTGCCTTTGATTTATCAGATCATGATCACTCTTATGAGTGATCTGACCACTAGGGGTGTTATTCACTGGATGTCCATGACATCCAGCAACACCCCCCCCCCGATGATGACAGCAGGCTCCGCCCCCGGCTTGATGGGCGCCGCCATCTTGAAACACCGCATGTGTTTCGAAGACGCCGGCACCGGGAAGGTAAGTTGAGCATTTAGGAAGCGATCGCGAGTCGCTTCCTTTGCTAAACAGGTGTTGCAAAGATGCCTCGATACTGAGGCATCTTAGCAACATCAGCTAAGCAAAGGAAGCGACTCGCGATCGCTTCCTAAACCCGTTTTTCGGCGGCGGGCGCCGCCATGTTTGAAAGACTTGCAGTCTTTCAAACATGTTTTTTTATTTGCTCCTAGGAGCGATCGGGGGGGGCCGGGAATGTTTTTTTTGGTGTTGCTCAATGCCTCGATGTCGAGGCATTAGAGCAACACCGTTTGAGTGAAAAAATCGATCACGGATCGATTTTTTCACCCGTTTAAAGACGTGCCGGTCCTGGCACGTCAATTGTCATAATCGTCACGATTTTCGGTGACGTGCCCGGACCGGCAATTGTCATCAAGGGGTTAAATATGAGCAAATGAAGTACCAACACTCAATCTTCAGGATCATATTAGAATTTCTGGGGAGTTTTACAGAAAGTAATATAGCTCCTTTGCATGGAATTGATATCACCTTTCCTCCACTCAATAAGTGTAGTTGCCCACACTCGGGGCACTAATTAGGTGGTTCATGGGAGGATCACCTTCTGGTGAGGGTGACTAATCGAATAGGAAAGCACCTGCTTTCAATAGGTACAGTCTCAAGGACCATTGCTGTATGTGGCTGCACAATGCCAATCCTGGTATGACTTTTTCACCGCTAGGATTCAGCATTTCCATTAGGCCTCAGAGTCTATGAGGGTCCAAGCTGCCCTGGTAAGGCTTGACCAGGAAAATGTATTTGATTGTTGACCTAGAGAAGGACCTGTGTAACACTGTTGTCTGTGTCCATCGCGCATACACCCTGCGACTGTCAGACAGAATTCCCCACAGCATTGTGGGAAACTCTCCTCTCTGACAGCCGTAGGGTGTATGCGCGATGGACGCAGGCCATCCACGCTGCTAACGGCACCTCCTTCCGGCTGCAGCAGAAGTTGCCTATACAAATCGCGTAGACGTCTACCCGCTGCCCCGACTACACACCAGGGAGTCAGAAGCACCAGCAGCGGAGGTTACCAGACAGGAGGATCCAGGTCCCCAGCAGTGCTGCGGGGGATCTGGATCTTAGTCTCATAGTCAGACCTCTTTTAATTTATAAGCTTGTTCAGAAGATCAAATGGAGCACTTCTGAAAGAATGAAGCACTTGGTCCTCTGTCTGGATGGTCAAGATGCTGTTAAACTCTTATGGAGGTCCAACCATGGCATACTGTGTCTATTGTTTGTTGGTAGATATGAAAAAACACATGCTAAATTTAGAAGGCACTCTTTGAATGCCCTGTTTTTACACAAGTCCTAGCCTTTTAGCTGGTAGGTGGAGGATAACTTTTAGAATACAAGCCAAAATCACTATACATTTTGTTTATACAAATGATGCATTATTTTTATCACACACTCATCATTTTGTATTATTATTTTAAATTGTTTAACTTTTATTAAATTTAATTTAATATACAAGATGGATGTTTTGAATGGATGCTCTAATAAGTCACAGTTGAGTCAAGTCCCTTAAGATTGAGAGGTAGAGAGGTGTACTGCAGCTCATCCTCTCAAACATTATGCAAATTGAGTCATTCTGGTGCAAGGTTTGAAAAGTAGCCTTATCACCATAGCAACCAATTGAAATGTCCAATTAAAATGAACATTCCATTTGTTGCTATAGTACGAAGACTGCTTTCTAAACATACAGCTGACCTACTTATTGTATATATATAATAATCCTGTTTTTTTATTTATTGAGGACACTTTACATTTTAATTTGTAGTAAATGTTAACAACAAAATCTGCTGGGTGACCTAAAAATAAAAGTGACATTATGGTGCAATAGGAAAGAGCTAAAATGCTTCTCGCTTTTTTTTTGGTCCCTAAAGGTTCATCGTTGCATAATAACGGTACAGTCACACTGTGAGGAAGTTAAATTCTTAGAAATAAGAATAATCGCAATGATATTGGGATAAATGATAAATGATATTGGGAAAAAGAAATTCCTTAAAATAGCCATAAGAATGTTTAATTCATAATGATAATATAGCTACAATTGTACAACACAGTTCTACAGCAATAAAGAGCAATGAGAAAATACAAGAATAAACAATATGAATAATTGACTGTCAAAAATGTAACCCCAGAACAGTGACCAAATTGCTTTGTAACCAGTCTGTTTGCAGTGGGTTAGTAAACATTCATCCAAAGACAATAAAAGCCATGGAATGTGAACATTTAGCCTGGGAGGTATTTTAACACTAAACAATACTGACAAATAAATATACCCCTCCCATCTTTTACCTGCTAACAGGTCCTTAATGTCTTCTGGTACCACAGGATTCATTGTGATCCACTGGATTACTCCTGTTGTTAATATCCAGGAGGTTATTAGGTGGCAGCGGCAAATGAGCTGTACTGTTTTAAATGTGTATGTAAAAACAGGGAAGTTAATAGCTAAGAGGAAGAAAAAGAAAGCCTCTCTGTTTGCTGTGTTTAAGGAAGTAACCGGACATATGAACCAGCTTACCATTCTCCTCCTCCCTCTAACCAAAAGCACACAATTATGCAATGTAATGGCTCCTTTTTAAAAACAACTGTATTTGTCTAAATTAATGTTTGAAAAAATATTTCTAAAATAATACACAGGCCAATGTAAATCACATAAGTTAAAAGTGCTTAAACATTAATTCAATATTTTTAAGCTTTAGCAACATCTTGGTTACCTTTTATTAAAAAAACTGTGCAGTGTTTTGTGTTATTACTAATATTGGCAATAAAGTTATTTTTTACACACATATACAGTATGGGTATGATGGTTTACTGTGGGCCTCAAGTACAGTGTATCAGTTTGGGATGTGTATGTGTGTGTTAGCAGGGATTTGTTTGTGTAAGAGTTTTGTGTTAGCATACATGTGTATGTGTAAGATTGTGCTTGCATGGATGTGTATGTGTAAGTGATTGTGAGGTAGCATGGATGTGTACATGTAAGTGTTAATGTGTTAGCATCAATATGAAAGTGGATAAACATGAATGTATATCTGTAAGTGGTGTGAGTGTGTGTTAGCATGAGTGTGTGTTAGTGAGTATGAATAAGTGTATGTTAGTATAAGTATGTGTAAGCATGTGTATGTGTGTTAGCGTGAATGTTTAAGTGTATATGTGTGCCAGTGCATATGTTGGGAGAAAGGGACCAATGAGGCCATTTGCCTTTACCTGCCCTCAGTCCAGACGGTGCCATTCTTCCCCTGATGAAGGCCATCAACGCAACATGCGGTGGGGACTGAATTTTTTGTTACCTACTAAGACTGATAACTTTTCCTTGTTGTTTCACTGGATTTGGCCCCTCAAACATTCCTTCCTCTAAAGGTACATTTTATTTCAATAGTAAATGACATTAAAAGCAAATACAATAAACATCCCACCAGATGCTTTTATAGAATACTGCCCTTATAGGCGCTGTTCCATATAGATGTTTTTTTTTCCCAACTGGTCTAGATTCTTATATTATTATGTACTACTATGGTATTCATCTCAAATTACCTTTTTTTAAGTATTTTAGCATTTCACACGTCATTCCCATGATATCTTTCATAGAAAACACCTCACTCCCTCAAACCTATCACAAATCGCTCCCATCACAACTATCATACATCACAGTCATAGTTGCCAATAGTCCTGAATTTGCCGGGGCTATCCCAATTTTTTGGGTCCTGTCCTATCAAATTTGAGTCTGTCTGGCAAGTAGCCACACCTATCGGACATCAAAACTCAATCCCCATCATTGCTCATCACTGTGTATTAGGGTCTGTAGAACTTTGCATGAAATGGTAGGTGGGAGTGGCTGTGGGGGTCAGACAGTTTCTTTTATACCTTTAACCCCTTCAATCCCAGGGGTTTTTGGTACCTCAAATCCCGGAGCAATTTTGCCATTTTTGCGCTATGTCGGTTCAGAGATTATTCTCTTTTCCTGTGAATAGTGTACCCATGTAAACTATATATTGTTTTTTTCAAGGAGAGATAGAGCTTTCTTTTGATACCATAGTTGGATGACTAGCTGAAAATTTAGAATGAGAAATTTAGTAAAAACTAGAGAAAATTAGAAAAAAAACCTGATTTTGTTTTACATTTTCCCTCTGAATCCTCAGAAAATTAGGTAAAGTGATGGAAAATCCCCTCCTAGTTTATCAATTCAGGTGTCTTGATTTCAGAAATACCGTATTGGCTCGGATATAGGCCGCACCCGAATATAGGCCGCACCCTTAAAGTTAGGTGTTTTTTTAAGGAAAAATTTTTCTTAGTTAAAAAAAAACGTAGAATAGATATGCTGCCACTCTGCCCCCCCCGAGATATGCTGCCACTCTGCCCTCCACCCGATATATACAGCCACTCTGCCCTCCACCCGATATATACTGCAACTCTGCCCTCCACCCGATATATACTTCCACTCTGCCCACCCCGAGATACGCTGCCACTCTGCCCCCAAGATGTGCCCCCCCCACGACTTACCAAAGCAAACTCCCGTGTGTCTTGCGGGGCCTAAGCGCATCGTGCAGACGTTCACCGGCTGCGGCGATGCGCGTAAAGACCTCCGCTGCCGGCATGTCAGCACGATGTGCTTTAACAATCTCCCTTGCCGGGACTCCCCTCGTGGGAATTCCCGGCAAGGGAGATTATTAAAGCACATCGAGCAGACGTGCCGGCAACGGAGGTCGTTCACGCTCATCTCTGCTGCCGGTGAACGTCTGCACGATCCGCCTAGACAATCTCCCGTGCCGGCACTCCCCCCGTGGAAAGTGCTGGCAGGGGAGGCTGTCAGAGCGCATCGGAGAGTAGGATGCAGGTCCCCTGCACCGCTGCAAGGGATCTGTATCCTAACCCTGCTGCCTGCCAGGCGCCCGGAACTGCATGTCCCGGGCGTCGGACGCTAGACCCCGAATATAGGCCGCACCCCCACTTTAAAGACTTAATATGGTACCTGATTTATATAGATTTTCTATACTTTCCCAGCACCAGGGAGCATACTATAAGATGTACATTTTTTGTAGAATTTTTATGCTTATGGCTTAACGGGTTTGTGGTTTGGGAACGGGGGCAGGAGGGTTATACTGGCTAGATGTTATGCTAGGGCAATGGGATGTAAGGTTTTATAATTATTTTTTTTATTATCTTTTTTAGATTCTTTTAAATATTTTTTATATTATTTTTTTTTTTTATTTTTTTTATTTTTTAGATATTTTTTTTTTACACAAAAATGGGTAGAGGTCCTCTTAGGGACCTCCGGAACATGCCAGTGATGTCACAATGACATCACAGCTCACATTATTATTTTTTATTATTATTATTTATATTATTATTTTAATGATTTTTTTATTATTTTTTTTTTAAAATGAATTAACGGCTTTTTTTTTCCTTCACTGTTTCAGTACGGGAGGGGGAGTGAGAGACATGGTTTCTCACTCCTCTCCCCGCGATCCCCCTACACCGATCACACTGTGATCTCTATGCAGGTCCTCACAGACGTGCATAGAGATCGCAGCGTCTGTGCCTCATCGGAGGACAGGATATCCCCTGCAGGTACGTCTATAGGGGATTGAAGGGGTTAAACACAGTTTTTTAAGTGACAGGGAGCATTAAGGAGAAAAACAAAATGACAGATATTTAAAGATTATGTTATGTCTGAGGTAAGTTTATGAATGATGATACTTCCTTTATTATTGATTTCATTTTCATTACACCAAATGCAGTATATACTTACTTCTCCTTTGCTTATAATTAAAAATTCTGTTGTATACTAAATGGTAACAGTGTATTGTTATGTACAGTTACAATAATCAGACTTTATTGCATGTTTTGTAATCTGTGGTAGGTAACAGAGACCCACAAATATACTCCTTATCAAATGCCTGCTTACTGACAGCAGATGTCATGTCTTTTGGACACCATCAAAGAGAGGTAGTGAGCCTGGGTGCCCCCTCGCCCTGTAACTAATGTACAAATAGTTTCACCCCTGACGCGCTAACATCATACACTATCATACACCCACACTTAAACACTATATGCTGACACACATTTATAGTAACATACATTAGCACTCACACCATATAATAACAGACACACATGCTAAGGACATGTGCTCCCACATGCACTAACACGCACACTTAGGTTAACACCATACAGTAATACATGCTAACAACCAGAGCCGGCCTTAGGTGTTCTGGCGCCCTGTGCGGACTACTCCTCTGGCGCCCCCCCATCCCAAAAAAAGAAAGGAATAAAAACTTGTAACAAAACTTGTAACAAAACCCCAATCACTATATACTACGCCAAACATTGATGTGGTCTAGGCCTACCACTTAATTGTCTGGCTTAGTAGTAGGGATGCACCGAAACGAATTCTGGACTGAAACCGAAAGTGCAGCATTTACCTGGCCAAAACCGAATATGACCCCCCCACACCATAAAAAAATCTAACACTTTTATTTAAAGTAAGTAACACACCAAAATAGGACAAAACAATTAAATAATATTATATATATATATGATTAACAGCAATCACATTCCTATCATGCCCAGGCATACCCAGATTCCAGGATTTACTCGCAGACTTGGCATGATAGGAGTATGATTGCCCTATCTACCCCTTCTCACTCTCTTCTGCCCTATCTACCCCTTTTCACTCCCTTCTCCCTATCTACCCCCTTTCCCCTGTCTCACTCCCTTCTCCCTATCTACCCCCTCCTAACTATCTACCCTTTCCCTCTTTGAAGTTCACTTACCTTTCAGGAGTCCTGCGGTGGGGGTTCAAGGCCTCTGCCTCCCAGCTCTGTATGGAACAGTATAGAGTGATGGGAGTTATGATGTACTTTTAGAGCATAATTAGATCATGAAAAAGACATTGGAAATGGTACAGCATAACACCCATCACTCTCACACACTTACCAATCCACACGTATACCAATCCACACATATACACTAATCCACACATATATACCAATCCACACACATACCAATCCACACACATACCAATCCACACGTATACCAATCCACACGTATACCAATCCACACACATATATACCAATCCACACATATACACTAATCCACACATATATACCAATCCACACATATACACTAATCCACACATATATACCAATCCACACATATACACTAATCCACACATATACACTAATCCACACATATATACCAATCCACACATATACACTAATCCACACATATATACACTAATCCACACACATATATACCAATCCACACATATATACCAATCCACACATATATACCAATCCACTTTCACTGAATGCTTTCCTACCTTTCCTCTTTTCTCCTTACAGCTCCTTTTCCTCCTCTTCGTTCTTCTTCTTCAGTTCTTCTGTCTTCTTCCGGGTCAGAGGGCACGGACAGCGGTGGGCGCGGCTTCAGTGTTGTGCGCCGGGATCTGACAACAAACCCCGGCGCACAGCAGCTGTTGCCGCGCGTATCACAAGGGAGCGGTATCGGAGATCTTTAACAGACCTCCGGCTCCCTTGAGTGAGTTTAAGCCGGGTTCAAGGGAGATCCTTGAACCGGATTAAAATCACTCAAGGGAGCCGGAGGTCTGTTAAAGACCTCCGATACCGCTCCCTTGCGAGCCTGCTCCTCCAGCGGCGGACATTACTGTCCGTCTCTGGAAGGGTGCCGGGTGCCCCCCTGATGAGCGGCACCCGGTGCGGACCGCCCCCCCGCTAGGTACGCTGCTGGCGGGAGCGGAACGCCACGGTGGCGTCGGACCCCGCGGCGGCGTCGGACCGCGCGGCGGCGGCGCCCCCTGGAGTGTGGCGCCCTGTGCGGTCGCACAGGTCGCACACCCCAAAGGCCGGCCCTGCTAACAACATATGCTCACACACACACTAACACCATCAACTAACAGCATACACTAACACACATGATCACAAACTCACTCTAACAATCTGCACACACACACCTTAACACTACACACACTCAATCCCTCAACTCCTTTCCCACTCTATTCTCCTCTTCCTTTCCTACGGTGAAGCTGACATGTTTCTGTCCTCTCATATCCTCCTCCTCTTTATTACTTTCCACAGAGCTGTAAGGTCAAACATTTTTTCTAAACTCATATAAATAAATCACACCCATACTTCTTCGCTGTTATAACCATAGCTAAAGTCAATGTGTGAATGTTTGCTTGGTACCTGAGCAATACATCTTTTTTAGAACATACTGTGAAAGTGGTAATATTTGAGTCTTGGGTTCAGCTGATGATTGACAGTACCTCGGAGAATTTACTTTCTTGGTTAATATAAGGATGTCTTTCAATACTAGGGAGTTCTGTAGTAATATGTCTAACAATTCATTGTGTTTCACAATCTCATGGCTTTCAAAGAGTTGGAATGTTTGGGGTTCACTGAGGACTGCTTGGAGGGCAAGTGTTGAATCATCCTGCCCAAAATGTGTGGCCTGGTAATCTTAGAGTTAATAATTGTAAACTCCTCAGGGTCAGCCTCAGTATTTAATGCTCACCTGTACTGTTTTCAGGATTAAACATGCTAGTAGCTTTAAGGCATAAACTATGCAGGAATGTAGCATGTAGACTGATGACCCAAATATCTGTAGACAAAAAGACCAAAACACAACATGTCTCAATAAAACAATATCAAAGCATGGGTCCGCAGATATTACAGTCCTTATTGGGGTAGCTAGGAATTAAAAATATTGACAGCATGAAATCGCCAACTAGTTAGTATTGATCAATGAGGACCTCACATAAGACTTTTCTTAGATACCAGATACCAACACACTATCCTAAGATTCCTTAAAATATACCTATAATCAACTTTTTAGTTATTAAGAAAATGCCATTGTACAGTGCTGTGGAATATGTTGGTGCTATGTAAAACAATAAATACAATATAATATATATTAAGTACCCTGTTAGTAGTGTTGAGTATTATCCACCAATTAACCTACCGACTGTTTTATCCTTCTTGCCTGTTGTAGTGTGGTTGGTGTTAAACTCACTTTGGGGATAGAGCAGAATAGACAGAAGTTAAAAAAAAATCTACATTTCTGCACATTTTCTACATATGTTTTTGACTTCTGACTCAGCTGAGGGTTAAACAGTTAAATCTTCTCACTCAACAGCTCTAGATGAATTTCTTTTAAGAAGTTTAGAGTTTTGAATGAAACTTTAAAACATACACATTGAATCTCTTTCAAATTGTTGCCTAGGGACTAAGAGATTCTAGAACTGCTTCTGCCTTTGATGTTTAACAGAAAAAAGTATCAGCTATTGTTTCAGAAACTGCTTTCCTTAAAGGGCCCCGTATCCTTAACTATGTTTACAACAAAAATTTATATCTTAGCCTGTAACATGTTGCTAGTATAATGTTATTATTATTTTTTTGTGTTTGGATCCCAATGTAAATATTGTTTCATGACAGAAAGCTTTAAGCTGCTGTTTTCATACCTTAGTCTAAGTTACTTCCAGATCATTCTAATTTGTAATCAAAAAATAACATCCTTCTTAGAAAGAGTTGCTATGAATTAAAAATGTAAAATGCACATTTGGGCTGTGATTTACTAAAGTTAAAGCTATTATTTTAATTATTTTATATAACATCAGATTACTGTTATTTATAAGTGATTGTTGGGTTAGTGGAGTTGCCATTCAGCAGAAATGATGGAAGTTCATACACTTGTGGATTTTTGGATATAGGCCTAACACTATCATGGATAAATAACAGGACCAAGGACTAAATACAGTGTGAGGTCTTATTAGTGGAAAGTGTTTTCTTCAAGACACATCTTATGTAATATTTTCAGAAAGCTGCATATTACCCAGTTGTGGTGTTTGGTCTGCTTTCTTGCTCTTAATCCTTATCATTCTGCTTTGCGGTGAAGACTAGAATGGCTCAGTCTTAATCACAGAGTTAAACACTCTGACTTATGAAAGTCTATGGATGTCTACGTTCAGAGCACATACATAACAAATTAAGACATGGAGAAATCGGTTCTCCCCTGGAGACACTTCTCACATGTTTATAAATGTTAAATCTGGAGCAAAATTTGAAGAAATGATCATAAAAGCAAATGGAAAGTTCTATTGAGAGTCGCTCCTGTTTTCCTAAACAAGTACATCTATATATTTATATCTCTGCACAGGTGAAGTCAGATCATCTCCACTTTTAAAATAAGGGGTAGGTTACTGTCTGCGGGTAGTGCAAGGGAAGATGCCTATAAAAGTTTAAGTATGTGCGAATAATGGGAAAGGGGGAAATGATCAAACATGCAATTTCACAAGGGACATGAAAATGACAAGCCAATCCAAATTAGGGTTAACAGAGTTTGGTTTTATTTGATGAAGTTTATGTTTCAGTTTGTTGACTTTGAAGATTAAAAATTAGGGTACATTATGGGTACATACCAAGAAGGAATGCAAGCTATAATACACATGTAATACATATAAGTACACTGCATCGTAACTATATAAATATCACACCTAATTGGACTTGCTATGTATATTACCATGTGAAAATGATGAATGTCACCAACGTGAGAAAGGTGAAGGATACGCATAAAGTGATGTCATTTCTAAAACCTTGTGATGTGAATGTGCGGATACTACTCCGTCTCCTATCTTCGGAAAACAATAAAAATGGTGGAAACATTAAAAATAAGAGGTAGGGTCAGCCATTATCTTTGTTATGTTAAGAACTGGCTGATTATTATTTTGAACTATGTAAATTATATACAAACATGTTTCTGGTTAGGTATCATTCAGATAAGTAGTGGTAATGGGTCTGTAGTAACTGGAGGGAAAAAGAACATAATTGTGCAGACAAAGAATTAAGTGGTGCCATGTCTATTTGTACCTTCTGGTGAAATCCACAATTGTGGATTGTTATCTTATTTTATACACTAAGTGTCAGACATATTCAAGTTGTCCTTGTATTGTTTAAAACTGTTGATCTTTAA
The DNA here is from genome assembly GCA_029215755.1 of Spea hammondii. Classification (NCBI taxonomy): domain Eukaryota; kingdom Metazoa; phylum Chordata; class Amphibia; order Anura; family Pelobatidae; genus Spea; species Spea hammondii. The sequence goes on along the minus strand of JARDYJ010000005.1, from coordinate 94,953,648 downwards.
TGCAATGTCCCAACAAATAATTTTTACCTTTTGCAGAATTTTAATATTAGACATTTAAGTAAACATTAAAAAACACTACTAACATGTCAGTGGGTTTCTTCATGTCCTCCTGAAGAATATTTCTTTAGTAATAACATCTGTGTGTACTTTTTCATGCTCATGTGGAAGGATTTTATGATAAATGATTTGACATGAAAGGCTACACTCAAACATAATCTCTGAATATTCTCTCATTAATCAGAACTGTATCCTCCTTTAGTAAGAGTATTGGGAATGATGTACCACCAAGACAGCTTATACTAAAGTTTACTGCGTCTGATGATATTCGTGCTTCTTGATCATCGTGGAATGTCATTTTTAGGCAATATATTTTAGAAGCCGCCATTACTAACTCATCTCCAAGACTGTTTTTTATAAACCAAAAGGAAATTTTCAAGCTCAACTCTATTAGATTAATATGTTTCCAAGCATTCTATCAAAGTAGTGCATTTACTAAGAGGTGAAAGGTTGAGAGTGTAAAGCACCAGATTCCCTTTAAGGTACCTGATGGAATTGCCTAGAGGCCTTTATAGGGGCATGCTGGGAATGGCTAATTGCGAAAGAGTCATATCCCCATTTAACCTATACTCCTTTTTTATTATTTTAATTTTTAAGCAGTTGGAGAGTGCATGTGTATTGTCTGTTCTTAAAAGCACATAACTATATAAATTCAAACTTATTCCATATAACTTTCCAACCTTCAATATTTTGTGTGTGTGGGGGGGTTTGTCAGATCCTCCTCAACCTTGATATGTCGAGATTTTTCATTCTACACCTGGTTTTTAGCAGGTTCATTCAGGCACAACTTGGGAAGTACCAATGAAATCTAAAAACATCATTGTTCTTTCTGGCAACCCAGGTAAAGATTTATTTGTCTTCCACGCCATGCTTTAGCCTTTATAACACATGAACACCAGCCAAGAACGAAGCCCATCTATTCTGAATGATGTCTTCAAATCTGGTGACTTGGTAGCGCCTTGTGTTCAAAGCACCTCTTAATCCTGCTTCATTGTTATAACAGCTAGAGACACGTTTGAATATTTCCTCATGGTAACACCAGGTCAAAACACTACATTATCTACAATGCAGGAATATGTGACACACCTGCCACATATACACCTCAACAGGATGGAACAGCTTAAAAAGTGTCCTTTTTTTTGTCCACCTATGCAGAGCTAGGAAACAATCAACTGGATAGAAATCAAAAGAGCTTCTCTCGCCCCCCATGTAGTGACATACTGTCAGTACATAAAGATGAAGGAGTTAAAGAAGGCAACCCTCTGTACAGCTGAACAGGTGACAAATCCAACTAATGGTGGCTCATTTACATCTTGATCTCATTCTGATGTGTGATACTTTCTAAAGATTAGGTTAATGAACTAGTCTGGAGCCCAAGTAACTAGCTTTGATACCCTAAGCCTTTGGAGAAAACCCAGAGTGTTCCCATGCATGAAAGTACGTATCATATGTTTTCCAACCATGAACTAACAGTTCAGAAGGCTGAAATAAGTGCACATCTTTACCCTGCAATAAAATCAACTGTAATAGCTATTTCAGTACTAATAAGAAGGAACAATGGCTGGTAGGGACCATTTACCCCACATTAAGTGCTCATAAATAAAATATTGGCCATCTGAGAGATGTTTATTTTAACCTCAAATATATACTCTGTACCATTAAAAGGTTACAGAATCAAATTACTACTTAAATCCATCCAATGTTAACTGTTGTTTTACTTAATATTTATTTTACCTGATATTTTTTTTTTTAAATAATTGTATTTTGAGCCTATCTAGTCTCATAAAGGTTACCAATTACTCCCAAGTGCTGTATCTTTCATTCATTTTCCCTCTGATAAAACGTCCCTTAATCATGATAAATACTCATTCCTTAATACACGTTGGGTGAGTACTTTTAAAATCTTCAAAGAACATATTTGCATGTACATTTTTTTTTTTACACTGTGAAAATACAGTTCCCAGAAGTGCTTTCCGCAGGTCTTAGATATATTTAAGGGTAAAGAAAAATGACATTGGGTATGCACCCATATTCATAGAGATTTGAAGCTCTACCATTCTATCATTTGACTGGAAAAATTGCTCTATAATTCATTCAAGAATGCAAAGTGTGATAATGCAAGTCACAGCTGTATGGAAATATGTGTTTATACAATCTACAGCTTTGGTGATATAGTATAGTTACGGTAAATGCACAATATTTTACAAGAGCTGTATTCAGAGATGAGCTTTTTGAAATGTCAGAACCTTCTAAATATATGACAAAGATAATAACAAATGATGAAAGGAAAGCATATAAATACGTAATAATCAAAATGAATAAACAAGCATCAAAGGAGCATTACATAAAGTGCTAATTTATCAATAACACGCTAAATTAATATTTTCATAGACAATAATTCAAAGTTACCTGCTACTACCCATCTGTGTGCTACAGGAGTTGCTTTTAACCCTTAACCATACATGTCAACAGAAACATTCACTTCAGTCCATTTCAATCCATTTTTTATTTTGTTTAATTTTTTTTTTTTTTTTTTTTTTTTTTTTTTTTTTTTTTATTAAGAATTTTCATATTATTACAAAACATATAACATTTCTTCCATAAATGCCATGAAATTACAGCAGGAAAACATACAAAGTGACCGTGCCTTCAACTAGTTATAGGAAGATAAATATCATAATCATTATTACCAACTTGGATATAACATTCAAGTTGAGCATGCATACCTCACTCGTTCACCCTACACACGTATGCTTGGGGTAGACCTTAGATTGTGTTGGGCGGAAGAATTCCCACAGGGGAGCGTCTAATCAAGCATGTCACTATATAAGTTTACCCACGGGCGCCATATTTGTTCGTATATTTTATAAAGGCCTCTGGAAACAAAGAAACCTTGTTCCATCTTTTTTTGATATTTAACCTGGTTAACAACATCACTCCACTCTATTTTTGCTGATTGTTTCCATTTTCTTGCAATACAAATTTTTGCTGCTAAGTACAACTGAGAAATTAAAATTTGTTGTATCTTGCTCACTACCGGAAAATTAATGTTAAATAAAAAAGATTCCACTGTAATTGTTTGTTTTGTTTTTGATAGCTTAGATATCATATCGTTAAGGTTACCCTTTAGAGAGTCAAGCATAGGGCAGTCCCACCAGATATGTAGCATATCGCCTATATCCTTCTGACACCTCCAGCAAAAGTTCGAAAATACTTTGGATATTTTATGTAATCTTGTTGGAACTAAATACCATTGATACATTATTTTATATTGAAGTTCTACCAACGAAATGCAGTGGGTATTCTGTGTAACAATAGATAACCCTTGAAGCCAATCTTTTATGTCATAGACGTTTCCTATTGAATTTTCCCATTTCAATATGGGGGGATATTTTTCCCGAACATTAAATTCTTTACTTAAAGACAATATCCTTGAGAGCTGTCCTTTTCTCTGAATGTTATTTAATAGCCTATTAATTTGATGATTTAATGGCAATATATACTTCTTGGATATATAGTTTTTCAACCTCAAATATGAGAACAGATATTTGTTTTGGATATTGAATTTAATTTGCAAATCCCTAAACGAAATAATATTTCCATTATTCATTATGTCAGATATGTTCTTTAAACCGGCATTAGACCATGTTGTTATATCCATATTTTCTATATCATATTTAGCTATGACTATAGGAGAATTCATTGAAATTGCTTGCGTTAAATTAAATGTGATCTTAAACTTATTCAAAGAGATCAGAGCGTCTACAATTACTTGATTGTCTATCGTTAAATGTAAAATTCTTTTTATATTAGCCCAGAATATTTCTGATGGCTGGCGTGGAACCAGATATGTTAATTCGATCCCATACCAAGCAAGTACTTTAGAGTCAGGGTTGAACCATGCGAAGGCGTGTGTTAACATAGATGCTTCATGTAATTTTACAACATCTGGATAGGATATACCTCCTTCTTTTTTATTAAGTTTAAGTATACGTTGTGATATTCTGGGATTTTTCCCAGCCCATATGTAATCAGCAAAAAGTTTTTGAAAATTGTGAAGTATTCCAGTTTTAACTCTTAAGGGTATTATCCTAAAAAAATACAATATCTTGGGAATGACATACGAATTTATGGTGTTTACTCGTCCTAGCCATGAAATTTCGAGACTTCTCCATTTAGTCAGTTTTTCTCTGATCTCTTTAAATAAGCTCGTATAATTAATATCTATGATACTTTCAATATCCATAGCTAGCTTTATCCCTAAATAATCAATAGACCTAGTGTTCCAATTAAATTTATAATTATAAGACAACATCACTAGCTCAGGGGTTAAAACGATCAGCCGGTGGGTGAGAGACCTGGTGCGTTTGGAGGAGCGAGCCCAGTAATAGGGTTCTCCCCCCTTATTGTTTTTAGACCCTGCTGTTCGGCTGGTGGTTGCATACTCTTACATATCTCCAAAAATCCATGAGAAGATTGAAGATAAAAGATATTAAAGAAATACAGAGACAAATACAGAGACAAATACCAAATTATACTACTGATTGCACTTCATACCAATCCAGCTAAAATGAGTTAATTTCACCACATCCAATGACTGTTTAACCTTTTAATAGTTGTATAAAAAGAAGAATTTCAAGCATTAAGATGCAGCATTATTCAATTGAATCTTAATTGAATTATAGGTGGCTCCCAACACAGACTAATTGCTGTGACTCTGCTGATGGGTTGATGAAAATAATATTATATACATTCATAAATACAAATCTGCAGCCCGAAGATAACAGATACTCAGCGACAAGTATTAATTTGGACTTTCCATGATTGACTGTAACTTATACCAACGGAACTAACTGAGTTAATTTTCAACACCACCTAACAGCTGTTTAAAAAGAAGGAATCAAATGTAGCATAAGCTAAGTTGGTTGACTCTGGTGGTTGCATTCATATACATATTTCTAAAAATTAATGAAAATAATGAAAATATTGAAGATAAAAGATATTTAAGAAACACATAGTCAAATATAGATTTGGACTTTTTATGTTTGATTATAATTTACACCAACGGAGCTAATTGAGTCACTTTCAATATTATTTAACAACTGTTTAAATAGAAGAGAATCAAATGCAGTAAAACTCAGTTTAAGAATAAGGGAAAAAAAAAGGAAGAGAAAAGATAAGAAAAAGAGAAAAAGGAAAGAAAAGAGAAAATGGCCCCAAAGAAAGATAAAGAAAAAGCTGTAGACAAAACAAAGTCAATCAATACTTTTTACTCCCCAAAAAGGTGTGAATTAGAAACGTCCAGTACAAGGAAATCCCTCGCTGGAGATACTAGAGAAAGGAGATCATTTCCTCTTGAGCCAAGGCCTACATCAGTTTTGAATCTATCTGAAGAAGCAACATTACCTCAGGAGATTACTAATCAGTCATTAGGCGCAATGCTTGATTCACTATATAATAAACTGAAACAAGATATGGATAGAAACTCTGCGGATTTAAAAAAAGAAATTGAATGCCTAGCGGAAATAGTGGAAATCCAAGCAAACCAGCTCAATAAAATTCAAGCTGAAAATACGAATTTAAGAATCCTAAATGGAACAATTGATAAGCGAATTAATCTCTTAGAGAATAAGATGAATGAATTCGAAGATCGATCAAGACGAAAAAATATTTTGTTTAATTTTACCTTGTTTATTCCACTTTGTTTCTTAAAATTCACCTTTTTACATTTTGGAGTCAATTTTGTAAGGATTCCACTGCATTTTATTGCATGCAAATCTCTGCATGCGTTCTTAATATATGGGCATTAGAACATGCAATTTCTGTCAAAATTACTCTTTCCTAGGGCAACCTCTACTGAAAGCAGGAATCGTGTTTAAATACTCTTTCTACACATGCTCTGCATCTTCCTCACTTAAATTAACGGAAGATGAACCTCATGGCTGCAGGTATGGGGCAGTAGGGGTAAATGATCCCATGGACCATTCTTGAATTTGTATGCAGGGCTGGTCCCTGAACACTGGCCCAGTCTGCTTTGGGAGGATGATGATCACCAAGATCACAGTAGCTGACACGTCGCGTGGCCAAGAGTTGAGCTAGGTGTCTCATACATGGGCTGAATTAATGAGGCGTTTATTCATAATTGAGAATTACCTAGTTCTTGTCTGTGAACTTTTTTCTGATATAGTTTCATCTAATAGAATCACCACGTGATGAGTCGCAGTTTTAGATTGCTGGTTCAAAATGTGTTTTTTTTAACCCTAGTAAAAATAAGTAGGACTTTCAAAGGAAATGATGGCAGGAAGTCTTTGAGTCTGTATCTGGCAGATATAGAATGTTTGAGGTAAGATGTTTGACTGTACCCTCTGTGCCAAATTGTGGCAGTCCTTCACTGCTTTCCTACTTCCAGCAGAGGTAATCAAGCGAGGAGCCAAATTATTATTATTATTATTCTTTTATTTATATAGCACCAACAATTTATGCAACGCTTAATACAATACATGTATTCAAGGGGTATGACAAGACTAGAATTGTCAGACTAAGACAAACTGGTGAAGAGGGCCCTGGTCGCAAGTTTACAATCTTGAGGTAGACCAAAGTCTAACTTTCTGACTCCTGTATTGCAGTATGAAGTCATGCAGTAAATCACATTGGAACAAATACAAAGATGACTACAATATTCAGGTATTTTCATTTGTCCTTACATACTGTGCATGCTTCCAGCTGTCAAACTAAAAAAGAGATAATAGAAATGTCTACATTGCTATAAATAATTCTACATTATCCTCCATTAATTCTACCTAGGTTCATTACAATGCCCAGAAACAATACATTACTGAGGTAGCATCAATGTGGCACCCCTTCTTTCCCCATAAATAACAACAAACACAGTAGTAATCTTTAACATTGCTCTTTATAAAAGTCAACTATGGAGCCAGGTCCCAGAAGATTTGGCCTTTTTAGTGGGAGAGGCGGTGGTGCCTTTCACAACTTGAAAACTTCAGTCCTCGCTCAGCATTCTTGAGGAGGACCAAGAAGATCCAGCCCCTGAAGGCCAAGGGAGCAAATGAAGGAGCAGTATGTCCAGTGGTGTATTCTTGATTAAGCCGATGACGACAGGTCACGGGGGGCAGTCAAATAATAGGGAAACCATCGACCTGATTCCTGTTGGGCAATAAGGCTCCCTGTAGTGCCACTGTTTAGTGTGCCGGTTAAAGGGAGATCACTGAGCTCCCCAACCTGCCTGTTACCACTATGGAAGATTGTACCAAGTTGGGACAGTGGCACCGAGAGGACAACTGGTAGCACCGATGGGGGCAGCTGGTGGGACAACCCTTGGTATGTCCTGTAGCAGCACCATAGTACTGGGCATATCCTTTAGGAGACAGCCACGTCAGAAGAAGCCAGGGTCTGGTTCCTGCTGAGGTTCTGACCAAGGAGCCAAAGAGATAGTTTACCTGGGGCACAAGGTAAACCTGGGGCCAAATAAGTGGTCTACCTGGGGCCAATTGGTTTTCAGTGAATATTTTATATATCCACAATACATAAACATGCATCGGTTTCTGGTTATTATTATTATTATCCTTTATTTATATAGCGCCAACAGTTTACGCAGCGCTTAATACAATACAGAAATTCAAGGGATATGACAAGACAAGAATTGACAGACTAAGACAAACCGATACATTTGGTGGAGAGAGCCCTGCTCGCAAGCTTACAATCTAGAGGGAAATGGGGTGACAAACATAAGGCATAGAGAAAGGGTGAGAGGTATTGTGGGGGTTGTATCGATGACAAGGAAGTTCTAGCAGCTAAGATGGTATGCTTCTCTGAAGAAGTGGGTTTTTAGATGTTTCTTGAATGTTGGGAGGGAGGGAGAATGCTGAAGGTTCCTTGGGAGAAGATTCCAGAGATATGGGGCAGCTCGAGTGAAATCTTGTAGACGGGAAAAGGAAGAGGTGATGAGTGAGGAGGAGAGCCTTAGCCCATGGGAGGAACGTAGGGATCGAGTAGGAGAGTATTTGCTAATGAGGTCAGAAATGTACGGAGGAGCAGTATTATGGATGGCCTTATATGTCAGTACCAGGATCTTAAATTTAATTCTAAAGGTAATTGGGAGCCAGTGGAGGGTTTCACAGAGGGGGGAAGCAGAAGAGGAGCGACGTGCAAGGAAGATGAGCCTAGCAGCCGCATTAAGGATAGACTGTAGAGGAGAGAGTCGAGACAGTGGAGTGCCAACCAGAAGAGTGTTGCAGTAGTCAAGACGGGAAATGATAAGGGAATGAACCAGGGTTTTTGTGGATTCTTGGGTGAGGAATGGGCGGATACGAGAGATGTTTTTTAGGTGCAAGCGGCAGGATCTGGCGAGGGACTGAATGTGAGGGATGAAGGAGAGGTTTGAGTCAAGGATGACCCCAAGGCATCGGGCCTGGTTAGTAGGAGAGATAGTCGTGTTGTTAATGGTGATAGAGAATTCAGGTAGTGGAGTGGAGATGGAGGGAGGGAAGATAATGAGTTCAGTTTTAGAAAGATTAAGTTTCAGGTAGTGTTGTGACATCCATGAAGAAATAACAGACAAGCAATTGGTAATACGGGACAGGAGAGATGGAGAGAGATCAGGAGAAGACAGGTAGATTTGGGTATCATCTGCATATAGGTGATACTGGAGGCCAAATGAGTTGATTAGTTTGCCAAGAGATGAAGTATAAAGAGAGAACAGCAGAGGGCCAAGGACTGAACCTTGGGGGACACCAACCAAAAGTGGAAGGGGCGATGATGTCTTGCCAGAGAAGTTGACAGAGAAGGAACGGTTAGACAGATATGAGGAGATCCAGGAGAGAGCTGTATCTCGAATGCCTATAGAAGCAAGTGAGTGTAGAAGAAGGTGGTGATCAACAGTATCGAAAGCAGCAGAGAGATCCAGTAGAATTAGAATAGAGTAGTGACCTTTTGCTTTGGCAGAGAGCAAGTCATTGGAGACTTTTGTTAGAGCTGTTTCAGTAGAGTGAAGGGGTTTGAAACCAGACTGTAGAGGGTCAAGGAGGGAATTAGAGGAGAGGAAGTTAATGAGGCGGTTGTACACAATCCGTTCAAGCAGCTTAGAGGTAAAAGGAAGCAGAGAGATAGGGCGGTAGTTAGACAAACAGACGGGATCTGAGGAAGGATTCTTTAGAATTGGTGTGATTAGCGCATGCTTGAAGGCAGATGGTACAGTTCCAGATGATAGAGAAAGATTAAATAGGTGGGTAAGTGATGGACCAAGGGATGGATATAGAGACTTTGTAAGGTGTGAAGGGATGGGGTCAAGGGGACAGGTTGTTGGGTGAGAGGAAGAAAGAAGAGTGGCTATCTCTTCTTCGGTTGTAGGGGAAAAGGCAGTTAGTATAGTAGGAGTGGAGAGAGTGGTGTTGAGTGGTGTAGGAGGGAGTTGTAAGGAAGAGAGGTCTTTTCTAATAGTCTCGATCTTCTCTTTGAAGTGGGCAGCAAGATCTTGGGCAGTGAGAGAGGTTTGTGGTGTGGGTGTGGAGGGACAGAGAAGGGAGTTGAAAGTAGAAAAAAGGCGTCGTGGGTTGGAAGAAAGAGAGGATATGAGAGTGGAGAAGTAGAGCTGTTTGGTGAGAGAGAGGGCAGAGTTGTAGGTGTGGAGCATGAATTTATAATGAGTAAAGTCTTCGCTGGATTTGGATTTTCTGAAATAACGCTCAGCCGTGCGGCAGCACTTCTGAAGAAACCGTGTGGTTTTGGTATGCCATGGTTGGCGTTTAAATTGTCGGGGGTAACTTGTAGTAATTGGAGCTATGGTGTCGAGGGATGAAGCAAGTGTGTTGTTATAAAAAGAGGCTGCTGTGTCTGGGCAGGAAAGGGTTAACATGGAAGGTAAGAGAGGTTCAAGTGAGGCTGGTTGGGTAATGGTATTGTCTGGTAATGGCCTACAAGTATGAGGTGAACGCTGTAAGTTTGTCTTGTTAGGGGTTAGCACTGGAGAAAAGGATAGAAGGTTCTAGTCTGTGGTTTAATGACACAGTTTCTTCCTAATGATGCGTTTTGCATCATTAAAAACTGCACCTATACGCAAAACTTGACCAAAGTGACATACTTTGCAAATAACCCAGCATGCTACATTTCTGCATAACGCACCACAAGATTTTATTAACTATTTGAATACCAGACACACAAGAAAAACATTTCACCACAAGGTGTTGCTCACATATCCAGCTCTGTAACAGTTAAAGTCAGCTCCATTATTTAACCTATTTATAATCAACTGCACTGAATATACCGTGCGTGAAAAGGAGTCATATATCTGAGCGCTTTTTTTCCAGATGACTATCACCTCTAAATGAATGAATGGATGTATTGTGGTTATTTGTGTATAATTAAATCCATCTGCCACCTTAATATTTCTGCTTGGTGCCACTAACAGGTAGTGCTACAAATTAATTATATATTCTGTAATCACTAATTTCAGATATATTATGTTTGATATATAGGATGATCGGTGTAACTCATCAGATATTTCATAAGCAAGCAAGTTTGCACACATAATACAAACCATGAGCAGAGTTCTCCAAAAATTCATTATGTACTTTTTTTTTAACTTGATAGAAATGTTGCCTTACTGGCCTAGGTAGTGTTTATCTTGGGTGCTGCCCTAGGCCTAACGCACGGCAGCACCACCAGCAGCCCCCTCCACTTTGCCTTCCTTACGGTTGAGAGCTGGGATATGACATCATATCCCGGAGCTCTACCTTTTGTGACATGCTGCACTAGGCAGAAGTTAACTATGGAAAACTCTGCCAACATGGAGTCTTCCATAGTGTTACTAGGGCAAGAGACTCCCTGTAAAAATGTCACTTTATTATTTAAAGAGCACACAGAAAATATTTACTCATGCTCTGCCACATCTGGCCAGCAGGTCATGCTACTGAGCACCTAAAAAGTTTCTCTTATTAGGGAGATGGGCTTTTGAGATGCTGTCAGAGATATTTAGCAATAGAATATTTGTGTCAAAATGTGCATAGAACATATTAAAGGAATAGAAAGTTTAAGGTCTAATAAATGTAAATATTTTAAATATTAAAAGAAAAACATTAATAATATTTTGTTTTATTGTATTAATGATTTCCTTTGCAAGCAGCTTCATGATTGTCTGCAGAATTTTAGTTGTCTGTATGGGTTCTACTAAAATTGCTAAATCACAAAAAAATAGAAATTATATTTTTGGTGATGTCTAAGGTTGATGCAAACCATCATGCAAGTCATGTTTTATTTTCTTCTTGTTTATCTGCTTACCTTGTTTCGTGCAATGTAAAAAATGTATATTTCCCCTTCGGTACAAAATACAATGTTGCATATAGTAATGTAGTTTAGCATTGACAAAAAAATTATTTTATCCAACTTCATCCACTTCATCAATAATCATCCTTTAAATGCAGACTGGGGGCTGCCATTGTTGTCAGTCATGTGATATTTTAAGTGACTTTCCTTGCTCAAACACTACACTGAGCTATTTATTCATGGCAGCGCTAATGTGGAGCATTCAGTTACAGGCATTCATTAGTCTTGCTAGATGTGCCATTCTATTGTTTACCACAGGCAGTATGATAAGGAGCCAGCGGACTAGTATATTGGGCTACGTTAACACAACTAGAACATACACATGACTATTTTTTTTGATTTCTTATCTAAAATTACAGTGATCAATTCCATAAGGCAGTTATTAAGTGTCTTTTTTCTTTGCCACAGTGATTAAATAAATGCCAAAATTTTTCAAATGTTCCTAAAGTATTGTTTTATCTTTTTTCACTTAATGTATTTCCAAAAAAGAGCAGTAATGCATGTTTTCACTTTTAGGTTTGCACTTTAATCACCTCTTCGTGCATTTTACACCTTTGCATGAGTATACATGATTCATAAAATATTTCTGCCCGCAGTTAATGAAAAATAAATAGTTAGCTTGCATTGAATGGTGATTTGTTTGGTGATAAACATAGGTGCAGCCTTCTGTCTGTTCTCTTTTTCCTAATACCACAACCTCCCCATGCAAAATGTGTCTACCTGATCCCTTTTATGAAATGTACACCTTCTCTGTAAACATGGCATTCACAGAGAACAGACTACATTCTGAAGTTTAGTCCCAATTTAGCAATGCAGATAAGTATATTTAACAATACAACCTAGGGCGCTTGTAGCTTACTCATACCCCAGCTGTGCACCCCCACTCGCACAGGGAAAGGCAACTAAATACAGGGCCGGCCCGACAATGGAGCTGAGTGGGGCAACCGCTCCAGGCGGCACATTTGAAGGGGCAGGAACGGAGGGAGAGAAAAGGGTAGATAAGGGGGGGGGCATTTTAAAATTCCCCCCAGGCGGCATTTTGCCTTGGGCCGGCCCTGACTAAATATGATAATTCATGATTCAATCATGAGCTCCTTGTCAGCAGATACAAAAGATAAGGCGAGTGTAATATCATATTAGAAAAGCACCCTTTTTCAAGCCTTGATTCTTAAATAATTGTTAAATTAACCCAGTGTTCATTCTGCATCACATGTGTATCTCTATACATGTTCATAGATGGTGGTAGTAGAGTTCAACAAATGAGATGACATCTGCTTTACACATTTTGTAGAAGTAGGAAACAATGTTTGTATCCAACAGTGCACAAACGAAATTTTTTTTTTTTTTTTTAGTATAAGTCATTTAACCCTAGGATTTGATTGTCTAGTTTGTTGGTGATGTTGAGGAGTAAATCACTTGTGATCCATAGGAACACACGCCACTGAATCTGCTAACGTTTATAATGCTTTATTGATTGTAATAGATGCTTTTTCACCATGTGCTGTTTTTTTGTCTGCACACTCACTCTCAGTGAGTCATCCGCCTTTGAATAGGTAACAGACACTTTCTGGTAATAAGAACCTGCTAAAAAAAAAAATAATGGCGGTGATTACGTCTGGCCCAAGTCTCTGAATTGCTACATTTTTAAAGATAAAAAGAGAGCGGTCATATTTGCTAAGCAAAGCTAAGTCACAACCATATGGAGCCACCATGCTATAAAATAAAAGCCAAAGTGTTATAAACACAGTAAGGTATAATGCGGATTAGTAATGCTTACCAAAAACATTTTACTGTGTAACTCACATACAGAGGACCATTGGTATATATCCAGTCTTTAAACGGGGTGGTGTTACGGCAGCAAAAAAATCCCAGTTGTTTCCAATTTACTTTTTTTCTCACACCTGGGGCTTATTATTACTCAACAGTTTCCTTGAAATATATTGGTGCATTGGAAAATATATAAATAGTAGTTTTTTAAGAACCATAAACCATAAATGTAGTTTATTTTCCGGGAGCCAGCTGATATATAATGTAATTACCTCAAAACATTTAACTCAAAAGGTGTTTGTTTTTTTTTGTAAAACCTTTAATAAAATGTATAAATTGTAACTGGAATATTCTTATATAGAGTTGCATAACTGTATTTTGTGTGTTTTTTTCTTGAAAATACACAAAAACTAGGTAAATTTAATATTTTTTAAATCAAGAAGATCTAGTGTTTGAGTTGTGAAAAGGTACGTAATCATTTTAACAAATTAACCCTTTCATCCCCAGGGGGGGTGATTCCTGAGAAGAGATACACGGCATACTCATCCAGTACTCAGTGTTAATACACATAGTTGCTGCTGGAGTTGACATATAAATTTATTTCACTTGTTAACAAGGAGGTGTAAATGTGGTTTTATGGCTGCCTGTATGTTGCCGACTGATGCTGTTCCTTCTATAATCTCATGCTTCAAGCTTCCGAAAGTATGATGACAGAAAAATTACAAAATGTCCTTTTACATTTAAAGTCCAAATATGTTATGCGAAATCACATATGGTTTTTGTTATTACATGTATTACTTTTCACTTTCCTTTAAAGTAATCAAGGAAACCCAAAATGAAATTTGGTTAAAAGGGTCTCCCAAGAGGTATTGTTAGTCACATTCACCATGCCTTTCTGATTTTTATGAGGTGATCCTTGTTGCAACAGGGCTGCCGAATCTGAGCTTATCCTATAAATGTGGTGCATTATTTCCACCGTAATCTTATAACTACAAATCCCCAACCTACAAGGCTCTTCTACATCTTGTGGCAGATGTACTACGCTGCTGTGACTAAGTTACTGGACCTTTTGGAAAGAGGATGTTAAAAATAAACAGTACCTAATGATACCAATATTTTAATTTTTTTATTAAAAAAAAACTGCCAACAAATCAAATTATGTTCCCTAACACTAATAGTGGTATTTTTTCCCCTTTCAATAAAGATTTTTTTACTTGATTAGGCAGTAGGGTAGAAAACATGGCATGTTGTCATAAATGCTACCCATCACTCTTTGACCAAGGCAGCAGAGTGGAATATGTGTATAGTACAACATATAGTACAACATATAGTACAACATATAGTACAGCCATTTACAACATTAACAACATCTTCATTGTATATCTCATCCAATTTAGTGTGATTTTGTGAACAAGGGAATTTTGAAGTGATCCCAAACTTTTGTACGGTATTGTATGTGTGTAACAACAAATTTACTAGAATGTAGACGCATATTATCCTCATCGTCAATAAGACAAAGATAATATTTATCACAAAGTAAAAGGGATATTTCATATTATGATATGTTATTTATATAGCACCAACATAGTACATAGGGCTTCTTACAATACATATATTCAACTAGAACTGACAGATATTAGGTAAGCTTACAATCTATCAAATTTAACATAGCAGCAACTGCTTAAAAAAATACATATTGGGGAGGTGACATGTCATGCCCTTAAACGATCAGAGCTATTTTTCATTGATGTTTTACATTTTTATATTGTATTCTGTTACATTACAGTAAATAATTATTTACCTTAATGTAAGCTTGGCCTAGCAATATTTTGGAATACAGCAGATGGGGTCAATAAGGGAACATTGGGATTCTATATATATAGCACAGGGACACTGTGCCCTCTGACCTCACTCATTGATGTGGGAGCCTCCCAATAAACAAATTGTATAACTTAAAAGTCATTGGTGTCATGGGACTTATGTGATAAATCCGGAGCAAACTTGCACACTACCACCAGGGATGGTATATAGAGTTGGCAATTTCACAAATTTAGGAACCTCAAATCATAGGCTAAAGAGGCCCCCTGCACATCAGAACATTAAGTTAAAACAATTTAAAAGTCTCTCTAGGATGCCAACACAAATACACCAAAAAACAGAAGGTTTTTATGTGAAATGCTGGAGGCAAAGATAACCTGGAACGTGTCAGATCAGGATAAAAAGGTGCCACACCTAGAACATATTTACATACTAATTTTAATTACATGCCATCCTGAAACTGTTTCAAGCAGTGCCAAGTCTATATAAATTTACAAATTAGAATTTTATTTCCAAATCATAGTTATAACCATCATTTTCTGAGCAAAATCTTTTCATGTATATGGTTTCAGGGGAATCATATATTCTATACCCACTGGTCATTATTTGGGATATAATTTGAGGTTATGGTTTGTTTTTATTTTCTTACGTTGTCCTCATATGTAGACGTGCAAATTTAACTAAAGATTCTACTAACTTCACTCAAACAAGCAACATTATATAACACTTATTCCTTGTTTTGCCAATCTGCAAAATTAGCATAGGAATGATTAAAACATAACAATAATCATTGAAGTGTGTAGAATTCCAGGGAAAATATGCCCAGAAGTATCCATCATTACCTATATCAAATGGGCAGAGCTTCTAGCAATGGGTTTTACAGAGTGTCATTGTCACCTTTTAATATAAATAAAATATGAAAAATAACGGTTCTAGAGTCATCAGACTTGCTTCAGGATTTGCTGGTTCTATACTTTATTTTATTACCCTGTTTCTGACCACGTGCCTAAGCGAGAATCTATGTCACCCGGTCTCACAAAACCATATACAGGTACCCCCTGCTTTTAGGAAGTTTGCTTTATGCCCCTTTTACAAAAGACCTATGATATGACCTGTTTTAAATAACCAAAACAAATCTGTGGAGGATGTTATCTTTTACAAAGAAAAGTTTTAAAGTGAAAATAGAATTCAATGCTTATTCGCTTTATGCCATTTTGGCTTTCAAAGCACTTCATAGGAACACTCCACATTCGGATGGCTGGGTAAGGCCGTGATATGAAAAAGAAAGTTATTACAATATAGAGATGAATATAGAAATAAGTGTCATTATTTGAATGTTGACAAAATGCAACCATCGAAAAAGTGGACAGGAAAGAAGTTTTCCATAAAAAAGGGGACCTAAGTATTGTAGAATATCTCCCACAATCAAAGAATAATTGCATTTATCTGTATGCCGATAAAGTCTACCGCCTATAAAGATAGGAAGACCCTGTTGCAGAAAGCGTATAATATAAATCACAGGGTAGTCCTGTGAGGACAGACCTGTAGACTATCCTTCCACTGCCATAAAATGAGACAACTGTTTCTCTGTAACTCTAGTGTTACTCTCCAGTCTGTTTCAAATGGAAGCAACAATAAGACGCAATTCCCAGTTCCTCCACAATGGGACTAAGCATCTGCCTTGGATTATAGCCAATAATGGGAAATGTTATGTTTACCAGGCTAAATCTTGAAATGTGCCTTTGTCTATATATGCTCTATTATTTATTAACTCCAAAATGGAACTATTCTGCTACCTTTCTAAACATCCTTTTTAATTTTTAACCTGGAAGTAAAGGATCTGTATGACTGTTAATCTCTTATGTCAACAAGAATACAATGAAAGTAAACAGAGCTATCACCAGAACAGGTACCTGATGATGTACAAAGTGTTGAGGATGTACTTGGAAAAATAGTATTTAATAAGTCAGCCTTTAGACAGAAAGAAAAAACAGGTTAATCCCTAATTAAAACAATCAATAGGATGAGACTGATGTATTCAATGAATTAAGATTCACTCAATTTTCCGAATACATAAACACTGAGTAACATATTGTTATTGTTAAGCCTCATCCATATTCATACATTTTTCAGTTCTTTATAGAATTCTGTTTACTTAAACAAAATTCCACTTACGATAAGTATCTACTGCTAATGTGATGCATTCCAAATTTTGGAATCACATTGTCTCCAACACATGGTATTTTTTAGAGACAAATTTGCTTAAATGTAATTTTATTAGCAGAATTTAAAACTACAACATTACTATAATAACAATACAACAATACAATAACAAAATAATACATTCTTTCTATAATAAAGCTATATTTTTAGTTATAGGCCTAAAGGACAGCCAGTACACGATGTGTAAATGTATTCTTCTTGGATCGCTAAAAAATCACATATCGGAAGTATTACATGATCAGGTAGATCAAACACCTAGAGTCACAATATGTGTGATATTGTGTGGCATACAAAAGAAATGCAGCCCTTTTAATGAGTCTCTCTCTCAACCATGGCTTCCTTTAAGATGGTTGAGAGCAGGCTACATACAGTATATTCTATTCATACCTTCAAGCAATAGCACAAAAAGCTTATCAATCCCTTGTTTATTTCACTATACCATGTACTACTTTCACTTATATGTCATAGGAGAACTGTGTAGGCAATAATTTCCAAACCAATTAAAATAATAACGGAGATAGAAAAGAGTATGGTGGAACAAAGGTGCACAAATGGTGGAGCTGGTTTGGCACCACCAGAAACTACACTAGATACTCTTATCTCAACATTTCATACTACGGAGAAAGATAAACTTCTGGGTAATTGAATTATATTCCATAACAGCTGAAGGACCTGAGGTCGCTCATCCATGATCTGGGGCCAAAATTACAATGGTTAAACCACAATGATTTTTTTTCTACTGTTAATCTAATATAGGATCAACCCATTCATTATTCTATATTTATGCTGTTTTGTATATCCATGTTTTGTAAAATAATCTAATACATATGCCTTAATCATATATCTAATATGTATGAATATAATTATGTATTTGTGTCACACCCTCATTCAGTCATGTGCAGATTTTTCACAGTATAATCATGATTAAAGCCATGCACCCAAACAGATTGATATGGAACTTTACAAAAAACTTTTTAACCTTTTAAAAAACACAACAAAATAATGCATAAAATGTGATGTTCTTTTGTAAAATCGTTCCAAAACTGTATTACATGTTTTTTTAATAAAAAATAAAGTATTTCAAAAACACATAATATTAAAAAACTATAATATTTTCTTCTAGATACAAAATCTACTTTCTTTTGGAACCAGGGATGAATTCTTAAGTCCTTTAGTCAGGTTCCTCCGACAAACTAGTTTATTTGACAGACGTCAGGGACCTGAAGCAGGCTTCACGGGAAAAAGTGGTAATCATTCATGCTTCATTGGATTTCTATGACAGTGCGATCAAACTGTGTAGAACCTGGCATAAGCACATCATTATCCAGACCTGCCTTAGCATTTCTTAACTGATCACGGATACGCTGGTCCTAGGTGGCTCCTGTTTTCTGGCACTGTTTGTACATATTTGACCTTTCTTTAGTGGATAATCCACACAAAAAGCCCTAATTACTTCCCCAGCTTTAAACGTTCAAGCACTGTGAATAATCAATGATACTGATTCAAGTATTGCATCAAATGCATCTGGTCCTTTAGAGAACATCTTCCCATTGACCGGGCCCATCTGTAGGACAATATCAAAGATTAAAGTTAGTGCTGCAGTCTTGATCTGATCAAGTGACCTTGTTTGTCATTATGTGATTACCATAGGACATTGTTTGCTAATTCATAGTCTTTATTATTTCTATAAGGGACAGTTCAGTCCATATTTTTTTTAATTTTTGTAATTAATATTGGAGTCTATTTTACATGGACTTCAATGTATTTGGGATAACATTCATATGCATTCATTCTCATTTTACTGGAGTTTGAAAACAAGACATAACTCTCATTCTTCTCCTCCTCTTGCTTGATTCTTCTGAAACAGTATGCATACTTAAGTACATTTCACACTCATGCGCCGTGGTACTCCAATCAAATTTGTTTGCAGTTCTAGTTGCCTACTCGCAAACTGAGCAGCACATTGTCAGCGTGCATACACATGAGCTGGAGTATTCCATTAACATTAAAAAAAAGATTGGAATGATGTGCTGATAGGAAGACAACGCTGACCAAAAAAATGCTCTTCTGTATTAATAGATGATTTGGCTGGCTAGGTTTTATTGTCCCTCTGGGAAATCAGGATTCAAAAAAAGTAATATTTTACACACATGGTTCTTGGCTTTTATTTTGTCTTTTACGTGTGGACAAGTTTTGTTCTTTCTACCATTGACTCTCAATGTTGATGGGAAACAAAGCAAATATGAATTGTAAAAGATATAACATCAAACATAGCAACTACAAACATGTATACTGTATCAGTATTATCATGAAAACTTGGAAAAGTAATGACATTTCCGTGGATCACTGCCAGAACACTGCAATGCGAGATTCAGCATCTGGAATGCAGTTACAGCTCAGGACCAGGTGTACAAACTAGTTTCATTAGGCGCGGCCTAGCATTAAGTAGTACCTTAACTACTGCTTGTAAAAAAAAGAAAAAAATAACTCTGAGGTCATACTCATTTTAAAGGCTCCTTCTAATTTTGGAGTGCTCTGACACTTTTCTTTGGAGCTCTAAATTGCAGCACATGTTTTTTAAGCCTGTTCTATAAAAAAAGGTAACTGATTTTACATGGGACAAAATAGTGTGGATCGGTGCCAGTTATTTTAACATCAGAGAAGCCACTTCTAATGATCTTGTGAGTGAAGGTAACACAACTGCAGTTACATTGACTTAGTTCTTTTTGTTCAACATATGATTGCAAGTTTTAAAGTCAGTGCTCAGTTATTACACCCTGTACTCATTATAGAGTTTTATAAAGACCTTTATAGCCCTTTCTCTGCACACTTTTCTGCAGATATTTTAGCCCTATTATTTTTTGTCTCAATCAGTTCTCTCATTAAGGATGCCCAGTGTGTGACCACCTGAGGTCAGCCAACACTGGCTCACCTGCATCTGCCCATTGGTTTAGCAGTGCACCAATCATCACCTGCCCTAAAACAAGCATTTCAGTTTGCATGTTGAAGGCAAATCAAAATCACCATTTAATTTAATATACCACTCGCTTATTTGCATGACAGAGATACAAATTATTGTTGTTTAATCTTTTCATTACAAGGTGGTAAGCACTGACTGTCATTGTAATTTATTTATTGCCCTTATGAATCTTAAAGGGTTAAGAAGCAGATGTAAAATGAAAGACATATTAATTGTAATAATTGCATAATTTTGGAGTCTGGTTGTCTGTTTGCTTAAGAAATATTGTTTTCAATACTACTGAAGCATAAAATGATGTTTAAGTGTCAAGATAAAGGGGTAAGTAAAATGTACTAGCTTAACAATATCAACACCTTCTTTTAAATGATTATTTTAGCATATTCCTTTTTTCTCATAGGGACAATATATCAAAGAGCATTAGATCTTGATGTAAACAGTACAATATTTGACACATTTGCTTGGTTTAGTCTAGGCCAAATGCCAAATGTGACCACTATTTGGTCTTAATGTTCCTGGAGACACAGGACTGGTTTTCGACTCCAAGTTGTAAAAGATATAACATCAAAAATAGCAACTACAAACATGTATACTGTATCAGTATTATGAGACTATTAGCAGATATATTAAGAGACTATTAGCAGATTGATCATTTGTCGCTGAAAACAAGGTCTCTCAATGTATGATCTGTACAGATAAGCTGGTTGCATGTTTAGATTCATTTGTGTGCTTAATCACCCCTATTAGCTGTGTGTATCTGTGTAAGGTCAGAAGACATCAAAGTAATTTTTATGATACTTTAACTACTCCCCTTTAAAGGTATCAATATATATTATCTTTTTTTACTCTTCTGACCCACAAAAAACTATAGAAGACACGCTCTGTATGTAGTATGCAGTATTGCTGGCATGTAAAACCTTGGACAAACAGATAAATCTGAAATATTCCTTAGCTCATATGCTTCCAAGTATCTGTATATTTTAGCTTAAATTTTTTATATTTGCTGACAGCAAGACATATGGACAACTCCACTATTTAGCCTAAAACTTCTCTATAACTACTTCACTGCTGCCTTAAAATCTTCTACCCTATCTTTTAATTTTAAAGTTAAACAAACTGATCTTCATCATTGCGATTTGTGTAAGTTGAATACATTTAGTATAATGAAGTGTCAAGAGTCAGTAGAACAAACAGCATTCATTTTTAGAGCAGAAAAGTCATTTGGTTTTCTGTTAGACCCATGTGTTTGTCTTCTTAATATATATTTTTTTTACCATGGCTGAAGGGCAGCATTGAAATTCTCATAAGAACAGGGCAGTCTAGAAAGTCAACCAATATTCCCCAGTCTTATCTCATGTTAAAAAGTGTCATACATTTAAAGGGATATTTAAAAAACAGGAGAAAAGCAACAAAGTCTTATTTATCTGAAGACTTTACACATAACAAACTTGTGTTTCGTTCCTATACACCGACCCTCCATCTCTCCAAACAAACCTATTTTAATGTATTAATCTCCTCCATAACCCTAAACATCTGTTTTCCACTTTTAACACCTTTCTCTGTCCCCCAGCACCTCATTCGCCTTCAAACTTCTCTGCCCAAGACCTATTTTTAAAAACAAAATATACACAACCAGGAATAACATTTTCTCTGTTTTTAGTCCAGTCAGCCCTACTAAGGTTTCTGAGGTCCTCTTAACCTCTCATGTCACCACCTGCCCCCTAGACCCTGTATTCTCTTGACTCTTATCAACTCTTTCTGGCGTCCTTACGCCATCCCTAACTCTATCCTCTGTTGTATTCCAATAAAATCTACTGTCCAGTTTCCATTCTCCCCTTGGCATCGAAACTGCTGGATTGCTTAACTTATTTTATTTCCACAAACTCCCTGCTTGACCCTCTCCAATCTGATTTCCATCAGATTGTCTTCATTTACATCATGAATGATGCCCCATTACCTGAAGCTCAACATCTCCAAGACTGAAATTATGTTTATTCCGCCGTCGCCTCTGCCCAAAATTCCTGACATCTCTATTACTATTGACAACTCCACCATCTAACCAAGAGTCTAATTTTTTGTAGTTGGTGTGGTAAGAAATCTTCTCTAAATGTTATAGTGCTTGTACAACTGTAAATTATCTTGTTTCAAGATAATTTTGGCACAGCCTAACTCTCGTGGCTAATAAAACTGTATTGCCATGTTTTGATATAATGCAAATATAAATGCAATGTATGAAATTACATATTTAGTTAAGATTTTATTTCAGATGTTGAAGTTTGAACTACTTTGTTCAGTGTGTTGTTCCATTGAATAAAGCATCAAGGACGGTTCCCCTAATGTCTATCAATGTGTGTATATATTTCTGTTTAAGAGTGAGGGTATGAGTATGTATGTGTAAGTGTTAGAATGGTGTGTATGTAAATATAAGCATATGGTGTTAGAGTGACTGTGTGTGTATTTATGCATGCATTTGTAAGTGTATGTTGTGAGAGTGTATGTGTGTAATGTATAAGTGTGTGTGTGTTTGTGTAGGTATGTATGTATGGGTAAGTGTATGGTGTTAGAGTGGCTGTGTGTATGTATTTGTAAGGTGTTAGAGTAAGAACATGTATGTATGTATATGTAAATGTAGAGCTGCCCCTCACCATCATCATACCCCTACATCAACCACAGCCCCATCTCATTCATTAGCCCCAACCACCAAAATTTCCATCCCCTACTATCACCCCATATTGCATCACAATGATCCCCTTCCATGCTCATGATAGGGTGGCCACATTTTATTTCTGCCATTCAGGGACACACTGTGAAGTGGATGAGATAACAGACACAGGCGTATATTATAATATACATACAATCATCATAGACATGAGCAGTTTCACTTAATTAACCCCTCTTTTACCAGAAATGAGAAGATTCAGATAATTAACCCCTCTATTACCAGACATCTTCTGGCTTGTGGCTTCTGGCTTGCTCTTCGAGGCACTTTAAGTCATCTTATCAGCTGATTCTTCTATCAGCAGGTGTAGCATTCAGACAGGAGGCCTCATCTCCATGGTTCTCTATATTATTATTATTATTTTTTTTTTAATTTAGTGCCATCATATTCAGCAGTGCCTTACAATGGGTGAACAGGACATAAACAAATAGTACATAATGTAACAGTTTGACTTACAGAGTCAAGAGGTAAGGAGGACCCCTCTCTATACTGTGATATTAACTTTGACAAGTAGGCAGGGTTAGGTAAGTGTCTGTAGAAGGGTACTAGTAAACATGAGGTGTCCGCAATAAGTTTGGTATCAATATGGTAGGCCTGGAGGAGCTCAGGCTCACCAGGTTGGTCTGAGGAGGGGTGAGCCGGCCCAGGTCGGAGGTGGACCAGGTCAAAACCCTGTGCTGGGCAAAAGTGGGATCAAGTCTATGAAGAGCCAATGTAGAGCAGCATGGACAAAACAGACATAATCTTTTATGTCTCAAATTAGATATTTCTCTGTGTGCATATTGTAGTTATATATTAGTCATATACCAAGTACAGCGGTCAGATAAACATTATATTGTAGGGCTAAAAGGGGTATGGATACTTTAGTAAAGTCTCTGCCCCTAAGAGCATATAGTATATGTAATTATACGGGTGGTATCAGTGGAAAAACTTGGTTTTAATACTATCCATGCAGCTCTTTTAGCACATCTGTAGAACAAAATGATAACATATTACAATATACAAGAACCAGGTCTGAGGCATTGTGTGATATATTTTGGTTGGTCTATATTTCTTGCCTTCTACAGTAACTAGCCCCATAAAACCAGTCTAGTTTGCCATGTATCTTGTTAGTTCAGTTCAAACCACAAAATAAATGATTCCCATACCTCACAAACAAGTGTATATTTTTACCCTCCTTTGCATTAGAGATGAAAAGAACCCTAGGGGCCCTTGGAGGTGACATTAAGAGCTTTCATCTCTTTCAATAAATTAGGATAGAACGTGCCTGGATCAAGGAGAAGGGTGATTACAGGACATGCAGCCACTGAGCGCAATCACTTGACAATTCAATAGATTTTTTTTGGAGGGGGGCTCTTTATTCTAAATCCACCTTGCAACTGTATGTTGATTGTGTTTTCAATGTACACAGTATTTAGATGTTTCTCTTTGTCTTGATATGGATTAGAGACTATTACTGTGGGATATTTGCTATTGAAAGTAATTGCTAAACTTGTTCAGGATACTTTTGTAAATCCTCAAGATCAAAAGACCTTTGTTTGCATTTACATGTTAAACCTCATTGTCAAATGGCCCGAGGAGCATTCTTAAAATCCCTGTTGTCTGCTGATACAAATTCCCCACAGCCATACAAAGGACCTTTACATGATACAAAAATATATACCTTTAGCAAAATCAGCACAGTTCCGGTTTATATTTGGAAAGGAATTATTAAATTAACAATTTTGTATTTCTTTAAATCTTACATACCATTGACATTTTTTTTCTTTTATTTAGTATACCAAGAACACATGATGGCTGCGTGAAAGTAATACCCTGATTTATTATATTCATGGGGAATGATAAATATTATAAAGATTATCAGAAGAGATTCTGCATGCATAAGGCCATATTTAGAGGAACTAATATCAATACATTTTGGGTCAAAGTTCCTTTGCACCCTTTATATTTTCCTGTTCCTAATTGCCCAGACTTAGTTTCCCTGTCTATCATTTTGAAGCAAGGGGTCGGTGGAATTCTAACTCCTTGACTCACTTACCGTCTTATTTTCATAAGCCCACTGCAGGAATACACCAAGTTCTAAGCACTGATATATATGTAGTGGATTTTCCCAGCTGAAATCAATTGGATCACTGCTTGTCACCTTAAATTACTGTATACAAGAGTACTCTTGACAAGCACCTTTGGAGGATTGTTTTCATGTCTTCTTCTGTGTTGTTACATAAAACACGAACTACAGAACTACTAAAGTAAAAGTAGGTTTCTGAGAGCCATTGTAAATTACTACGTGACCTTGATACAAGAAATTACTATAGACTGCCAAGAAGGGCCAAAAGATAAATTGTATCACAAGTAAGAGTGGAACTGCAGATCTGCTTGTCTAGAGAAAAAGAACAGCTCAGTTTAGAATGCTCCTGAGCTCCAAAATTACTTTCTTTCTGTGTCTGGATCCACATTGCCTCACACATAGAAGCATGCAATGAGAATACAAACAGTGTTATCCTCATCCTCAAGGGCAAGCTGTGATGTCACATTCACAGAAATATGTCCTTTTAACTGGGTGGTAAATTAGATATTTTTAAAGATAAAACAGGTTAGACCTAATTAGATTTAATAATGTTTAGTAATATGTAGTTTTTCCAGTTCCTTTTCCTGATGAGTATAACTGTAACTGACAGATATCTTGAAGTCTAGGGTTATATATCCAGGACCCTAAGGCACTATATAGGAGAAACACCTTCTTGCCCTGCTTAACATTTCTTGCTGCCACTATTTTCCAAGGCCACCAAGATTGCATTTGCACTCCCATTATCAAGGGATCTCTCATTGGCTGCCTGATTTATGTGAAGTCCATCTGTGGATATTAACAAAATCTCAAACATAAAACTGTGGTTAGAAGTAATGTGTGTTTCCATTGATAATTAATTAATAACTATTATCTCAAGTGCTCCTTCAATCACTTAATGGTTTTTGTAAAAACATTGTAAATCATAGCATAAACATGAATCTTTTACTGAGTTTACTTAATTAGGAGTTTATTGAGCAAATAAAAATGGCTGCCATCAATATAATGCTTAAATATCTGCATATCTCACCCTAAAGAGTAAAAAGCATGGAATTCATTTTGGTATTCATTTTTAAGGTGAGGAGATGAAGAGAAGGAGAAGGAAAGAGAAGAAGAGATGAGAGAGCAGGAGGAAAGGGAAGAGAAGGAGATGTGAGGGATATAGGGTATCTATATGTATGTATGCATATAGTGTTAGCTCACATGTGTGTGTAACTGTATGGTTTTATTGGACATGTGAGCATATGGTGTTAGCGTGTGTGTTAGTGTATGGTGCTAAGTGAGTTGGTGTCACAGTATATTTATATTAAATAATACGTTGGCATTACATTAAGCTAATGCTAATACATTGTTTCTACTGTCTTAATTTTGAAAGGTTAATCTAATAGAATCTTGTTTGCAGAAATCACATTGACTTTTTACATTCTGAATTTTTATTGCCATTTAAATCAATTAATTTTGCAAACAATAGAATTTAGTTCCCAGAGATATAAGATAAAGCTAAGGTCCATCAGGGCTCTGGAGATCAGAATGGTCACGGATTGCTATAATTCCTTTTTGCATAGATATGGAGGATTAAAATACTGACTACTGTTTAACCTTATCCAGTAAGATAACACTTTATCTTCATTGTAGAACCATATATTTGTTGAATAAAATAAATGCAGTAAGACAACAAGTGCTTACAAAGGAAATCAATGGAAACCCAATGAATAATGAAAAGGAAAAGAATAATGCAAAAGTCAATAGTAAATAACTCATCAAGTTATGAATGCATCTACAATTAATAAGAAATAACAAATTTTAATATTGTTACAGATGAAAATGTTTTCAGTGTTTTTTCCTAATTATTATTATTATTATTAACAAATCCAAGTGTAATTCCCCCCCCCCGTGAAATACACGTATGTGTGATAGCAAAATTTGTCAATCTTTCCTCCCACAAAAAACTATGTCTAGTGACTTGCTTCATTGAGGTCACTTTACCTGTATATGACACTGTTCATGGAGATACAGAAATATTTGACTATATATATATATATATATATATATATATATATATATATACAGTATAAATTCCAGAATTGTGACCTCACACAGGTATTCATGCAATACATAATTTCATTGACTTCTGCTAACATGATGAAGATGCCTGCATGACACTGATGCATGGAGTAAAGCCAAGATCAAAGTTCTAAGACTTTCATCGCTTCCTTTATGTAAACTAGTCCTTTCCATGAATTTGGTTTTCATTCATTCAATTCATTTCAGGCCACCTAAAAATCCACCTAAAAATGCACCTTTTTTCGCATGGACTTCAATGCAAATTACTTGAATGGGAGTGCTATAGGCGGGAAGTGAACTTACCTACGAGGGAGGCAGGGAAGGAAGGAGAAAAAAGAGCCTTATTTTGTAACTCAAATACAAACTTAATGCATGCACAGATGTACAGTATATAAAGTAAAATACATTGAAGAAATAGAGTCCAGTATATATTTTACTAAAATATATGGCTAGAGTGTTCCCCTAAACACCCCTCCTCACAGATGCCCACAAGTGCTTCTCTACATCTTAAAATTGCCCTGCAAGATCATTGAGCTAACTTCTTTGGGGTACAGGTGTCCCATAACACCTGCCTGGGGATGCCCACACCCATGTGGACCAAATTGTCTGTATTCAGATTCTACAATGTAGGTGCTTCTATGCAAGATAACCAGTATAATACACTTATATGGATTAAGACTCCTGTGTTTGATCCTGTGTTTGATAAATCTCGCAACATTTTAGATATTTTCACTATAGTGTATATAATGGTATTTGCTTCCAAATTTTCAGTGACGGGAAGATTTCAATATAAGAACATGAGTAAATTTGGTAAAGATGATACCTTTATTGGCATACTTTACTTACCTTTAGAATACCTTTATAATATTAGAACATGAAACTGCAATAACACAGGAACGAACCTTTGAACCTGGAAGCAAGGGTCAGTGTTTTTTGAAATGAAGATGCATTTTACTCCAAGTGTGAGGATGTGTTTACAAAATTACCAGATGAAAAGGCATTCCAAGTGATCAGATGCCCTGGTGATACCCTTTGTTTCTAAGTTTGGTCCTTTTCAAGAGAATGGATTCTACCTTCAACACTGTTTTTAACTTGTATTTCCTGTTGACCTCAGCTCCTGGGGTTAGATTTGGGTATAAGACCTCAAGTGTCTGGTGATGTGAAGGGGAGTGGTGAGAGGTATATATTTGTTATTGAGTGGGGGCAAAAAGTGGGGAATTGTTATGAAAATCTCCAGTTGCACAAACTTTTGTTGTGTCTTAAAAGGATATGAAATTGCAATTATATTGTGCATATTGACAACCGTTGCTTAAAAGGCAAAGGAGAAAATGTATCAGTTTAATTTTTTTCCTCCAGAATCAATTGGATAATGTTTCAATAAAGTAATGCAAGGGAGTACAAATGGCCCATTTTAATGAAAAGGCATAATTGAGATTAAGTTTTATTATTTACCAGTTTTATAAAGGAAGAAAATATAACACAAACAGACCATCAGAGGTGTGGATAGCCTTTGATAGCCTCTTTTCCATGGTATAACGACTTTGAAATCCATTTTGCATTTCCAGAGGAGCCCTTTGCTTTTTACACCCAAATTATTTTATTGCATTTATCAGAGCATGACAAAAACACCTCCTGTGTAGATGATCCCCTAGTTCTTAGGCAACCCCCAAGGTGTTATGGGCCCAAGTCAGTGCTGTATTTACCTTCGGTACTGCCCTAGGCCTAACCCATCTGCGCTGTCACCTGAATGAGTTGTTATACCTGATGCTCAACCTTTTAAGAACAAACAGACAAGAAAAGATCTATGGCGGCTGTATCACCACAGTACATTTCTCCATATTATCAAAGGCCTGGTTGGGGAGATCGGTACTCCCCTTTTAACTATTGTATTACAGCTTTACTTTTATTGCATTTTATTTATAAAGCGCTGAGCAGATTCTGTACTTGTGCTCTGTTGTCTGGAAGCTGAGGCCGACGATGTTTTGCATGGGGAATTTAGGTTAACTTCCCTCAATAGAAATCATTACTTTGTATTCTTTATGTTACAGTTGTATGATTGCTTCTAAACATGAGTACATTAAGTTGGAGGCACGATTTTGGTGACAAGGTCACTCTGCCAGGTGATAGATAAGTGTATGTATTATTCTTTAAAAAAACCAAAACATTAAAATGTATGAATCATTTGATTTATACATCATCTGTGCTTAGTAAAGCCATGTCTTTTACATCATTACGTGTTTCTATTTAAAATAAGCATGATTTATTGCTAAAGATATCCCTTTAAGTGTTATGTCAAACATAATATGCATTGCAGTCAATTTATTTTATCAGACAAATCAACATTAGTTGAAGGTCAAACAACAATGATAGCAATTAGCCATGCATTTCATTTGCACCTCTGTATAGGGATAGACCCTTCTCGTCCCCATTGATATTGTATAAAATGTCCACGTCATATTAAAATACATGATTATTAAGAAATGTGGGAAATATTAAAAAACTGTTATTTAAATATCATGCTTTCCAGTATAAAAAGAGGTTAGACTCTGTGTATGTATTTCACATCTAGGAATGTAAAACACTGTATCTAATACCATCTGCATCTGGTTTCACATTTTATTTTATCTGATATGTGTAGTATAAAAATTGGGCACGCAAGCAATATTAAAGGAGGAATTATCATTATATGTATTATTTATATTTTAAAGTAAATTGCTGAAATATTCTTTCATTGGGGGTCATCATATAAAGGAAAGTTAGTTAACAGCATGAAATATATAAGTGAGGAAAGAGCATACTTTCTATGTAAACTGTGTGAATCTATATAAACCCCAAAACATTTAGGAAACACCTTTTGCAATGTGATCTAAAATACTGTTGTAGTATGTTTATTATACTATACACTATATTATATATAGCATTCATAGTAGTTTCTAGTCCAGCTGATGTCAAATGGGCTGGGGGTGTAACTAGAAACCACCCAAACTTCCCCAAGCAACATGTCCTACAATGCCACGTTTGGTCTCAAACAGCTTATCAGTGCTGCATTAGGCCCCAAACAGCCTGCTTGTGCCATCTGTGCCCCTAAACAGCTCATCCATGCACCAAAGCAACTTGTCTGTGCTATCTTTGCCACCAAATAGCTTGCCAGTGCTACTAAACAGCCTATGCCATCTTTCTTACCAAACAGCTCACCAGTGCCCCCAGGTCTGACTATGCCATCTTTTCCCCCAAAGAGACTACCTCTGACATATTTTCCACCAAACAGCTTGTCAGTGCCCCCAAACAGCTTATCTGTACCTTTTTTGCCACCAGCTTATCATACTCAGGGTAACACACTACTTCTCACATGACTTACACATACATGCTCTCACACAGTTAGACATGCACATCCATGTTAACACACAAACACTTACATTCATGCTCTCATACAAAAGCTTATACATACACATTCATGCTCAAATACACGTATACATAAACATTCATTTTAACATACACTTATAAAAACATACATACATATTCCTTATAGCACCGCTTACCTCACCCACAGCTGGAATAGCCTGGACCAGGTCAGGCCAACCCTTTGTTAACAATTTTGAACTGGCATGAGGAGTCAGGAACATTATGTGACCCCGTAATAGAATTGAGGATGCGCGACAAAGTATGCAAGCCCCATAGAAAAATGGTCAAATGTGTTCCCCTAGAGACCCCTGCGACCACTAGGGTAGAGTTGTGTATTTCAACATTAATCAATAATTGTGAAACTGATGTTAAAACACAAGGACCAAACAGGCTAAAGAGAATAACATAGCAAACCTGTATAGTTTACTCAGGGTAAGTTAAGAATTGCAATGTTTTAACAAAGTTTAATATGTAGATTGTAAGCTCGTTTGAGTAGGGCCCCCCTCACCTGTTGTCTCTGTTAGTCAATTTGTTATGTTACATGCTACTTGTTATGTCCTGTCTACCCATTGTACAGCACTACGGAATTTGATGGCGCTATATAAAACAATAAATAATAATAATAATAATGTGAGTTTCTGTTTATATGAAACTAAAAAGTATGACCAAACGTAAATAGGATTCTACAGTATCTCGACCATGCATTTCATTCAAATATAGTATTTTTACATATGTATATTTTTCAAAGTTACAGTGCTTGCATGAACATCACATCTTAACTGATAATGTGTTTTACAGTTCCCATTTTCTGTTTGTTTTAAATGCAGGCTATGCAGCTGTATAACTGCACAATATTGGATAACTATTGTTGTGCAACACTTTTAAAGTTCTTCTCAACCCTATGGGTTCAGACTAAATCAAAATTGTCTTCTGCTCCAAGTCACGACTGAATAAATCATTCCATGAAGCAAATTGGCGAGATGGTTAATATGCCTAAGGCATCTAAATGTCTAATAATCCTACTATTTGCAGCTTGAAATAATGATGGCTGCCTTTCACCCCACCTAATTATACAAAGTGAGGAATGTCTGTAGTGTGGGAACATTCAAGGGATCTTATCATTTTGGAGATTACAATGTATTCAAGGGATGTTTACAAGGGATTTGTGTTACCAATTTTCTAAATTGTCTCAGTTGCATTAGAGTTCAAGCTTGCAGGATGTCTTAGGTGTAAGTTCCATGGGGAAAGAGAGAGAGAGCTGCCTAGGTGTTGCCAGGCAAGTGGTGTCCCTGCACTCCATTCCGCTTCCGGAAGTGGATGTGACAGTGTGGGACCCTTATCCCTGCCTCAGGCTAACTACTAACAACTCTGCCTTCAGACCATAAGACCAGAGTACCTTCAATTAACATGTTGCAACATATGTGCTATGTTATTAGTTAAATATTCTTAAACTTTTTCATGTTGATGATAAAACTTGAAATCTTTAAAAAAAAAAAAAAAAAAAGAGAATTCAGAACTAAAAGTTTTGCGCTGCAGAATACATAACACCCATCATAAAGATACTTTATTCTATTAAATATTAGTGTACTGGAGACTTAGAAAGTTTTATACTGATATGCTCAAACTGTGTTTTGTTAAGTATTTATTGGCTTGTGCGTTAAAGGGTTAAAAAAAAAATCCGAAATGTAATGCTTCAGCATTTTGATATTGGCTAAAGGGTTCTTAATATGCAAGGCAAGTTGTAAGGTGTTTAGCTGATCCAAATGCCAGTCTATAGATTTGAAAGCCTAAAGATCACATCACAGTGAGGTTGACAGAAGTGACACTTTGCAAAGTGCCAATGATTTATGCCAATGCCTGGCTTGATGATACTGTTATAGACAGCACTGTCATTACAACGTCCCTTGAGATTTCAGGCTACATTTATAGTGCACAAATTATAGGTGAACCCAATGATCAAACATCCCTGCCTTTAGACCACAGTGGGGGCATAGATTTTTACCTAGCTGTCAGATGCAAATTATTTCATTATATTGTGTGCTTAATTTTATTATACTTTCATTGTTATTATTTATTATTATTATTATTTTTCTAGCCAATATGATTTTTACAAGGCCGGGGTCTGGGCTTGTTGGAAGGCTAGCTCTCTGACCATGACCTTTTCAAAGAACACTGACCCAATCAATTGGTTGCCATATGACACAGGTCACTGTGACAGCAAAGGGCTATTAACCTGTTCAACCCCAGAACCCCTATGTGCACAGTGACAAGTATTAAAAAAATGTGAAAGACCGGCCTTTTGCATAGACATCCTATATACTGTAATTCACCCAAATAAAACAATGCCATTCCAGAAATACAAATGGACACACATTTACACCAGTGGCAGATTCAGAGCTTCACCTCGGGAGGGCCTCTACACTAATACAACTGACACTAACACTACCATATACACCTAGACTCTAACATACCCAGACACTCATACTTACACGCCCAGGCACTCTCACTTACACACACTTATACACCCAGACACCAGACTCAAGTCCCCTTGGTTACATGCATGATTTATACTTGCCATTATGACACCTGCCCATATATACACATGCACAAATGATTGCCCATACAGAAACACAGTTACTTACACGGATATACTTCTGCCACCATAGAAACTCTTCCTCTTCTCCCTCTCCTTCCTTTTTCTTCTTATCGTAGTGGTCATGTGGTGGGAGAAAAAAATACTGTTCTTATAGACCTTTTTTCAGGACTCCCTCTTGGTGCTCATCATCTATTTATATTGAGCGCCAGGTTACTATGTCATATTCCAGTGATCATGCACATCATGAGGAAGCAAGAAACAGAGGTATGCAACTTTAAGATGGTCCTAGTGGCGGACACCAGAATTCTTTGTGGCGGATGCTGGTTTCAGTGTATGGACACCTTGTCGACCACTGATAGAAACAGAATTTGAGAGTTGACGGTTTCTAGATACAGTGTATGGCTTAGAATGCTCATGAAGGCAGAAGACTTGTAAACTGTAGAGAAGTGATCTCACTAAAATCTGTCTGATCTGACTTTTTTTAGCTTCCAGGCACTGAAGGATTAAAACATGTTGCTCTAAAGAGGATTATCTTAATCTTACACGTTGTTTGAAATACCAGAAGCAAACATGGCATTAAATGTAAATGATACCAGGAAAGACTCATAATGGATAGTCTTCATGTTACTAGTTACATGAAAACTATTATAGCTCTGAATACACAGATTAATGGATTAGCTGCAACTGTAGGGTAAAGCAGGGGCAAACCAATTGAATGTGACAGACAGCCTGCCTCAACACCATGTTCAACCACTTCCCTGTCAATTACTCATGTTTTTTTTCCATGTCGTCTTTAAAGTGCAGCAACAGATTTTTGGCAAAATCTATAAAAGCAGTATTATGCATAAAACCAGCATAAGATTACATCTACTAAAAAGGTGAGAATCGGTTGTGTGTTTTTCTCACGTGTCTTAGCCAACAAACTGTTTACAAAAAATCTTAAAAGTTTGCAACAGGCAGTTATTAAAGCAATAAAAAGGTTGTGCTTAGCTCAAACTGGCAGAGGTAAGCCCATGAAATATCATTAGATCAAAGATGCAGGCCTAGATCTGCTTGTAATAGTTACCATTGTGTTAGGTCAGCAACATAACGATTCACACTAGTGTATTATACGTAAATCCAATGCGTTGAACTGATTATTTAATTTTTAAAAACTCACTTATTAGATTAACTTTAAAATGTAAACAAGATTGGCACCATAGACTTTTCAGGGTTGCAATATTATGCAAAATCATTAGTCCTTCAGCTTTAAAAAAATTGATAGGGTATGTTTTATTTCCGAATGTAAAGGGCATTTTCCAGGGTTTTAAACCTTTAATGGAAAAAAATTCAAAAATACCATTGAAGGTCAGTATTTACATATTGATCTAGCTGTAAGTTTATATTCTTCCAAACATGTAATTAAGTTTGTTGTTATTGAATTTTGTTTCATAACCAATTTATTAGTCATAGCCCCACCATCACCAGTAATACCATTGAAATGAAGAGCAAGTAGCCGACGTCTGTAAAAATGCCATTCACACAATGAATCCCAATTACAATGCCTTGGTGTTTCCAAAAGTATTGAGCTTCAATTTAATTGTGTCGGAAAATATATATTTTTAAAATTTTAGTACGTGCTAATCTATTACAAGCACAATACAATTAGACAAAATAATAGTTAAAATGATCTGTTTACAATATATAATCAATCATAGCTGCAAGAATTTACTCAACATATTCATAGTCAAGGTTTAGAAAATCAGAGAGAGCTGCTTGTGATTAATGAACAATTTGGTGACCTACCATGTAAGGTAAATTAGTGATTTTTCAGGAATAATATATCATATACATTTTATGGGTTTTTTTCCCCTTGTATTTCTTTTTTAGAGTATGTTATAAGAGAAATATAAACCATTGTACAGAACTGCAGAATATGATGGCACTATATAAAAAAAAAAATAATGAGAATTTTTAACCTTGTCCACGTGGCCTAGAGTGTGCCATTCACTTAGATTTCTTTTTTTATGGTGATACTTTGGGGTGTGAACTGCAATACTCGTGAATACAGTGTGTTAAATGTATAAACTTGTAAAAATATTATTTAATGGTCTCTACAATTGGTGAATGCTGTGTATGTTATTCTAATTATTTTATTTGGGGAAGCAATCAACATTAATCATGGATATGAATATGATCAGGTATATTAATTTTGACTGAAAAACTTTGAAAACTATTATACTTATCTAATACGGTATTTAAAATGCTAACCATTGTAATATACTTTTCTTTCTGTGTAACCTAGAACTGTGCCTGCATGAAGAAACATTCACCAAGACCATAGTTATCTGTAACCTGTGTCTCTTCAGGTTAACCTCAGGTCACTGACTGCAGACTCTTCATGTATAATCTGTGATCTTCAGTGTACTTAAAGGATGAGGCTCCTTGAAGGATACATTATTTGAAGAAAATAAATGATTTAAACAACTTATTTTATTTCATTTTCTTGGATTTTGGTTTAAAGCTTACAAATCATCACTAAATCATGTCCTGTGCTAAGCATTATGGCATTTCACCCTTCAGGGATTTCTTCGGGTCCACCCTTGAGTGCAGAAGTGGACCTCCTTGATCACTTGTGCCTCGAATGATACTAACCAGACGCCATGAATTCCAAAATGTATGCTGTACAGAGTTGGTATTCCCATTTGCCTTGCATTTTGTTCTAGATGGACCCTGTA
This sequence comes from Spea hammondii, assembly GCA_029215755.1. Taxonomy (NCBI): domain Eukaryota; kingdom Metazoa; phylum Chordata; class Amphibia; order Anura; family Pelobatidae; genus Spea; species Spea hammondii. The sequence goes on along the minus strand of JARDYJ010000005.1, from coordinate 94,917,906 downwards.
GCGGGATCATGTCAATGGAGACTTTTCTAAAACTTTTTTTGCATGGTAGTTCACCCTTTGGGGATCTCTTGGGGTCTGCACCAAGTGTAAAGGTGAGTCTAGATGTGGATCGATCTTCTTGCTCACTTGTGCTTAGTGGGATACCACTCTGACAAGGCTCAAAAACATACTTTTGGGGTTGTAGGTTCCCTTGTTGATAAAAAACGTGCCTCTCATTTTGTAATGCACTGCCAATGTAACAGGGTCCGACTGATATGTCAATTGATATTTTTCTCTCTTTAACCTTATTAGCATGGTACAACTTTCACACGTATAACCTATCCATGATAAAACATCTCATTCTCCCTTAAAACAATATGATTTTAGTTCCTTACAGATGCAAAATACCATAAGAGATAATGTATAGTGTAACAATAATGTAACAACTACCAAACACTGCAAAACAAGTTACACCTGTTTCACAATCCACTGAGCTCACAAGCTAGAAGGTATTTTGACAGATTGCACAATGATACCTTGTGTCAGCTTCATGCCATAAGCATTTTATTAACAAGGTAATTGTTACATTTATTTCCATTGATACTTTTTTCTTCTTTGATCTCAGACATTTTAATACTAGACTTATCAATATCCCCATAGTTAATCCACTTTCATATTCGTGTCCAATTTAATCTGAGTGGAATGGTTCCATGCTTGTTCTTGCCTCTTGTTGTCTTAGTGGCGGAAGCGCATTCCCCTCACAATGCATTAGTGGAAGTGACTGGAAAAACACAGGGAAACGGACTGGGGGCCTGGGCCAGCACTTTTCTTAATGTAACCTATTATATTGCTACACACAGTGCAGAATTAAGAATTGATGTAACGGCTACGTGACTGCACAAAATGGTCATTAAATATATGTAGCCACTTATTAGTTTTAGGACATGAGACCCTACTGTATAGCCTGCTAGGTATGATTCAATAGTAGTCTGTATCAGCGCATAGTAGGATAGAAAGTGTATGGAGCAGGTTAGGCAGGCTGGTCTATGAGCTCCAAAAAACTATTTGACCACCCTTTTTTATAACAATATATGTTGAGCGGTGAGGAGAGAAGCTGCAGAGTTGGCAGCTGTGTGTCATGCATTGGGTCAGGCAGGCCTACAACAGTGCCCAAGGTAAATATATCATTAAGCACAGACATATACAACAATAAAAAGTCATCATTATGAGTCAAACAGGGCCCAGGAAGCATAGTAGCATTCCCTTCTGCACTTTTTTTCTCCACTGCCATCTGCTCAGGGGTATTGGTATTGGTCCAACCAAGTCTTACAGATAGGAGCCACTTTGACCAAGTCTTGCTGGTGCCTTGATTTTGGTTTCCCTACAAATTGATAGCTTATAACTGTCTGCAATCCATTGATGAATCCATTTTCTAGCCACCAGTCCAGAGCACACAAAATTGCATTTAATCATGGTTAATCACAGAAAAGAAGGATTAGTAGTGTGGAACTGCTAACCATTCTAAGATAGGTAAGGAGACAATACAGGAGAAACCAGAAATTATAACAAATACAATAATAATGTACAGCTCCCATGCTCTCAAAAAATTCAAGACTTTCTTGTGGGTAGTTCTTCTGTGGAACTATTAAGGTGCAATGTGCCAAGAGTGTAGGATCTGTGTGACATATGCAGGGTGGGTACATCCAGCTCTGGCAGATTAAGTTCCTTCCAAACATTTAATGATTAATTAAATATGGGGAGTGTAGCAGCCTCACTCACTTAAAATAAGAAGCTGGCACATAACTTATAATAACTTATAAATTAGTACTCACAGAACGGCATTGTTTGCCTGGCAGAGAACATGCTGTAAGCAAATTCTGGAACAGACACATAGAATATGAAGGCACATGCTGTACCTGCACTGCACATCTTACTTTTCAGTGTTTGACTTTACAAACAGTTCTATCTGTAAAGATACAGTCACAGCTGCCCCTAACTATTTTGCTGTGATGCTGTCATTATTTGGCAATTCATGCTTCCTCTTGCATAAATGAGCCTACACAAGAAAACTCTGATTCCCAGCGTATTAAATATCAACCCCTTTTATTCGCAGATATCAACTGGAGGAAGTTTCAGTACTTGCCTGCCTGCAGCTGCATAACCTATATGTGTGAAGGTAAATATGTTGACAGTAACTATTTATGAAATGCAATGACCTTTTAAATGGCCTTCTGATAAAACGAATTGCCGCTGTTGATACAGATTTTAGATTTCTGAATCTGAGTTCATGAACCCATAGCACAAAACACCAATATCGCTGGTATTCTGATTATTCACATGTACAGCTGCACTAGGTGCTTAGCACAAGAATAGCTACTGTAGGTATCTGCATGTTTGCACATGCTGTGTCCTTTGATTGACTGCCTAGTGCTCTTCACCTGGGGAAAGAACAGGGCAAACAAGGGTGGGTGACTCAACTTATTTTGCATTTCATAGCTTTTTTTGACAGCGAAAGCTATGAGTTGCATATGTTATGGGGCAGAGACTTACATGTGGTAGATAGAAAACACTCTCCTTAAATGTGTTTTCTAAACCTTTTCAACATGTTTGTGTAAAAGTTTGGCATTGCAGTTTTAGAATGGAAGGCTTGCCAATTTAGTTTAATTCCCCTACAAAATTGTAACAACTGAAAATCATCTTTTTAGCATAAGCTAGCAGTATTTCATTTTTTGTTTAATGGTGTCACACTACCTTGTTCTTCTGACTTTGCTTTTCATCTATATTAAGAGTACATACAACCTGCAATATCCCTTTCCATTGCATTCAAGATTTTAAACTGAATTCATTCTTGAGCATGAGCCACCAAAACAGAGGATTTAGTGTATCGCTTAAAGGAAATAAAGTTGAGCAACAACCATGAAAACTAAAACCAGTGTCCAAATGTCTCTTTGCTCAAGCTCACTATTATCATATAAGGAAACGCAATGGGGTAATGGAGTATTAACTAAGTCAATGGAAGATTTGCCACAAATAAACCTTGACAATTGCCTATGGGCTCCGCCAAAGGTTGCAGTATTCTTGTTTTACCTGTTTGCAGCAAAGGAGGGATTATTTGATTTGGAAGGTTGGGGAGTGCAGTTTATGTGGGCTTTGTGTAACTTTGTGTCCTATTGATAGCTATTTATGTAACTGAGTAAGGAATTAATATGAAAAGGATTGCATTTTATGAATGCAATTTAAGTTCTAAACATGTTTTCTACTGTTCATATATACATTATTGTGACTGATAGGGTTCCAAAACACTGTGATACATTCACACCTATGAAACATTCTGAACTCCCAGAAAGAATTAGGTCAATAACAAGAAAGTCTGAGAATGTAAAAAATCCCAAGGCAGAATATAGTATTGGGGGCACTGTTCTGTCAGTGACAATACGAGATAGGGATTTAGGAATAATTATTTCTGAGCAGGCAATGTAACAAATTACCACAAAAAGCAAGCAGGGTGCTGGGTTGTATAGCTACAGGCAATAGTAGCAGAAAGAGGAGGTGGTTCTAGCAATTTACTGATCTCTGGACACTTAGAGTATTTTATACAGTCCTGGTGACCCCAGATATTGACATTTTGGAGAGAGTTTAGAAGAGGGCTCCCAGAATAGTGAATGGTTTACAGGATAAAAAGTTATCAGGAAGGTTTAATGGAACTCAATATAATAGCTTGGAGGAAAGAAGAGAACGAGGAGATGCTTTAAAAGTACAGGAAAGAAGTTTATTTGAAAGGAGGAGAAATCTTAGCACAAGAGGTCATGGTCTAAAACTAAAGAGTCAGAGGGTTAGATATAATGTAGTCTTACATTACATCTAACCCTTACAGTGCAGTCTGTGTAATGTAGTTTGGTAGATAAACAGAACAGCTTCCTATTAGAAGTAGTAGAGGCTACTACAGTAGAATTTACACATGCATTGGATATGACTGATTATGACCTGAGTCTTATGTCAGGAAAAATAGGAAGATTAGATGGGCCGGATGGTTTCTATGTTTTACATCAATGATGAAATGAGAGGCAGAGGGAGTCGGGTGCCAAAGAAGGATTGTCATGTGACTAGCACTGTATCCATAATTAGTTTTCACTGTATCCTATTTTGTAAACATTGGTGAATAAATGGGAAAGCTAAACTTAGCATGTAGGATCACTTTCCTCCTGCAATACTTTAAGGTTGAGAGATGGTCCTAATAAGAATGGGCATTGGACCCTAGCTATCACATCTGTTACAGCACTATAGTAAGCATTGCAGTTTCCACATAATAACCTTGTTGCATTTCAGTAGGACAGGTAACTACAACACCATAAATTGCCCCACCAGTGTGACTCCACAACAGCCGCTCCCATTTACCTGCTGGGATGCAACCTGATAGTTGGATCATAGTCCTGTGTAAATACTCTCATCTCTGTACCTTGTCCACAGACTCCTAGATCAATAGATGACCTATTGACCTCCATGTAATTCCTTAGAGGCATGATCCTGATCACCACATTGCCTCTCCAGACTTGTGTAAGAAGGTTGCCGGGGTGGAGTAGGAATAATTTAAGTTAAAGTAAGGTAAAGTACCCTAGTGTCCTATGCAGCCTTCTACTGAAGATGCCAAAATAGCACTTGATGTTTGTACTGTTAGCACAAGTGGCAATGAAGCAACATGTGCTGAGCAGCAGTTGCAGAACATGAATATTTGGCAACATGTAAGACAACCATTTACAGATTAGAAAAAGTACAAATCAGTTGTAGCGTTCCATATAATAAAATAATTGAATAATATCATGGTCCTGTCAGTACTTCCTTTCTAATTTCACATTGTAATCTAAGAGCACACTAAATTGTGTGACTTTCCACAGTTTCACAGATGTGTCAATTTATTTTTGAAACTCTTTCATCTTCTCAGAAGCTTCTGTACCTGACACATGAATAGGTACTATGACAGATCTGTTCATCTGAAAAGATGTCAGAGAACAACAAGTTAAAAAATTGAGCAGTTTATTGTTTCTATTAAAACTGTGTTTTTCTTCTCTGCAAAGTGACTAAAGCTTCTTAGGTTATGTTGAAATATCTTTACCTAAGGATAATCATCATTTGCTTATCTTAAATCTGTGACACCGTCTAATTTCTATATAACAGAGTTCACCTTCTGGCAATTTACGCCAATGCTGTCAATCTGTCCTCACTTCAGAGTAAACTAAATTCAGGTGTGTTAGAGGTATGAAATACTTCTCAAATCATGCGTCCTTGTCCCCAATCTACCCCTTCAGTGCAGAAAAGGCTGCAATAAATATAGCTATTTTTTTTATAAATCTATATATGTATATTTATATATATATGTGTATATATATATATATATATATATATATATATATCTTTAAACTTTAATATGTGTATCAAAACTGTAACTGAGGAATTTCAACAGACAATACAGCCATCACATGCACTTTAATGCATGTGATAACTGAGATGTCCCTTTAAATTTACATGGTGTCACTCATGGGCGTAGGAACCCCTAAAAATCTGGGGGGGACAGAATTTTCCCCCATCAGATCCCCACTTTCTCCCCATCTCTCACACTATCTACCCCCTCTCCCCCCTCTCACACTTTCTTACTATCTACCTCCTCCCTACCCTCCCTTCTCATACTATCTACCCCCTCCCTACCCTCCCTTCTCACACTATCTACCCTCTCCCTACCCCCTTCTCACTAGCTACCCTCTCCCTACCCTCCCTTCTCACTAGCTACCCTCTCTATATAGCACTCACTTTTCGCTGTGAGAAAATATGGCCTTTAATAAAATATGCAGATTAAAATAAAGTAAATGACACAAAACCTTTACTTTTCCTCTCACTGATTTCTGGGCCTAGAAAGTTTTGTGACTACAAATTCAAAATTAAAAATGAAATAGTTCTATTTATTCTAGGGATACACCAAAATGAAAATTCTGCACCAAAATGAAAATTCTGCACCAAAACATTCACGGTTCACTTAGCCAAAACCCCACCTTTAAAAATAATAATAAAACCTAAAATTTTTAATAAAAGTAGGTAACACACCACAATTGGACAAAAAAAATTAGCAATATGACTTGGCATGATAGGAGTGTGATTGCTAACAGCAATCACACTCCTATCATACCCAGGCAGCCAGTACATGCTGGTATAGGGTGGCTGTAAGCAGTGTTCCCTCTAAGCTGTGCGCTTGTGCGCGCGCACATAGCTTTTTTTGAGTGCGCACACATCCAAAAATTGTGCGCACAACAGTTTTTCCCCAAAAAAGAAAAAAATAATATATTTTTTGAAACTTTATGCGGCGCGGATATTATGCGCACAAAATTTTTGCTCTGTGAAAATTTTTGCACAAGAGAAATTTTCTGCGCACGCCAACTAAGAAAAATTAGATGGAACATTGGCTGTAAGTGATGTGCAGACCCCATATTGCTGGCAGCATCAATACACAAGGGGGGCAGCTAGCTAGGTTTCCACATGTACTGGCTGACTTGGCATGACCAACCAGTAAATGCTGGAACCTAGGCATGATGGGACTGTGATTGATGTTAGCAATCACACTCCTTTCATGCCAAGTCAGCCAGTACATGCTGGTACAGGGTGGCTGTAAGTGATGTGCAGACCCCATACTGCTGGCAGCATCAATACACAAGGGGGGCAGCTAGCTAGGTTTCCACATGTACTGGCTGACTTGGCATGATCCAACCAGTAAATGCTGGAACCTAGGCATGATGGGACTGTGATTGATGTTAGCAATCACACTCCTTTCATGCCAAGTCAGCCAGTACATGCTGGTACAGGGTGGCTGTAAGTGATGTGCAGACCCCATACTGCTGGCAGCATCAATACACAAGGGGGGCAGCTAACTAGGTTTCAGCACTTACACATCCATGCTATCACACACACACTCACTAATTCATATACTTATTCATTCACAGATTCATTCCCTCAATCACGCATACTAAATCACGGCCTCCCTCTGCGTTCTCTGGTACTGCACAGAGGAAGCAGGATGTGATGTGATGTCACGTGAACTCTGCTGGGTTCCGCTTCCTCTGTGCAGTACAGAAGACCCTCCCACAGGTAAGTAGCAGGGGGGGATTCCTACGGCACTGGGGGGGATTTCTTAATCGGTCCCCCCGCATGAGTTACTGGGGGGATCTGTCCCCCCCATCCCCCCCGGTTCCTACGCCCATGGTGTCACTCTTGCAAATGCATGCAAGGATACTGCAGAATACCCATATTATTATTATTATTATTATTTATTGTTTTATAATGCGCCATCAAATACCGTAGCGCTGTACAATGGGTAGACAGGACATAACAAGTATTATGCAACAAATTGACTTACAGAGACAACAGGTGAATAGGGCCCTGCTCAAACGAGCTTACACTCTAGAGGCATTTGCCCCTTTGCCTATCCTCAGCTCAGTGAAGGAGATGTGTTTGCTATGTGCGATATACTTATTGCCAGTCAGCTCCAGGGCTGTCTTAGTGAATTTTTCAGCAGGGGGCTCTAATGAGATAATTTAACTGCTTCCATCACCCTCATCAATACAAACAAATATGTGCCCTTTAAGGAATGTTAATTTAGGCAATTGATTTACATGGTACATATGCTTGAAGATGAAATAAGGAAGCATTACCAAACATTAACTTGCATCCACCATCCAAGCCTAAGACTTGTTTTTCCCACAGAAATCTTATAGTGCAATGGATTCTGGGTAGGTATATAGAAATCAGTTTAACAATGAACACATCTTTTTGCTTCTAAATCCACTATATACATCAATTAGTGGTCATGTGTGTTGTGCTAGTCAGCTTTTAAACAAAGCCTGGGACAGAGATGCAGAAGCCAGTCCATCACTTATGGACTAAGCATCTGTCCATGAGTGGTAGACTGGCTCCTGCACCTCTGTCCCAGGCTTTGTAGACATATTTACTCAGAGGCATGTATGTAAGCTGATTATAGTCTATAATTCATAGTTTAAATACAGTGGTCATCAACTCTAATAATATTGTTTTACATTCCAGTTTGTTAGCCTAAAGACAGAAGAGCTTCCTTGAGGCTCTATCATGTATAGTGTGCCTGAAGCTCTAGTAAAAACCAATATGACATCTGCTAGACAGTGCATGCCTTTAATGAATACATTGCATTCTACAATACTCTACTATATCCTACAAAAAGACATCTGCACAGCAGGAAAATGTATCAGTTTTGAGGTTTTCCCACTAAGGAGGAGTTTGAAAAAACTCTCCAGCAAACTCACTCTTTTTTAATAAACTCAACCATCCAAAATATCTGAATCTTTCCATTAATGTTCACTCTAGTGTAATATTTATTACTACAATTAAAAGGTCTGGCTCACAATCTCCTTTCCAGTTCATCCCAAAGGTGTTCAATGAGGTTGAGGTCAGGGTTCTGTGTGGGCCAGTCAAACTCATCCAACCATGTCTTTTTGGACTTTGCTTTGTGCATTGGGGCACAGTCAAGCTGGAATAGAAAAAAAAGCCTTCCCCAAACTATGTTGGAATGTTGGAAGCATAGCATTGTCCAAAATGTCTTGGTATGTCCACTTCAACATGGCCTCCTTGTCCAACATCCGTCCCTAACCTTACAAATGCTCTACTGGATGAATGGACAAAGTTCCCACATAAACACGTCAAAGCCTTCCCAGAAGAGTGGAAGCTGTTACAGCTGAAAAGAGGGGGGAGAGGTTTGCAACTGCATATTAATGTCTATGTATTTAGAATGTGATGTCATAAAGGTCCCTGCTGGTGTAATGGTCAGGTGTCCCAATACTTTTGTCCACATAGTGTATGTGATAATGTCCCAGATATCATCTCTAGTGCATCAAATATTTATTGTACCTCAATGACCTAACTTATTTTACCAAAAGTCTCTTAGACAAAACAGTATAACACGATACAGCCCTGGAAAAAATGAATTGATGTAATGACTGCATTACAGTGCATAGAATGTCAGTAAATATTTGTTAATGGTAAATATATGTTACAGACTTCTCAGTTTGGCATTAATCATCATTATACGTTATATTTATTATACATCCACCCCCTTAAAGCTGCTACTATATCAACTTCCAATCATGGACACTGATGTATGCACCTCGAACAAGCCTCTGGGCAGGATGAAACACATAGTGCTGACATAGGACCCAGAGAAGAAGCCACATCTTCACCATCTAGCTGAACATTTATTTTGGGTTGGAAGTCGGATAAACTGCAGTATCGCACTTGCATTTTCCCCCCCGTACCAAGCCCCCCGTACCAATGCCGACATAAGCCTTGTACTTTATTCATTTGTTTTTATTGTTTTCACTTTGCTTTTTTATTTTTGCATAATTTAGGTCCAACATCCTGAGCTACTGACTGATTAAAGTTTCTACATAAAACCACTGGGGTGCCTATTTATATGCAATTTGGTGAGCAACAAGTTGTTCCCTATTATGTGAGCTTCTTCATATTGGATTCCATTTTATTAATATACTGGTTTTAGGGCATGAGACATTACAGTATAACTTAGTACCGTAGGTAAGCTTCAATGAATCTGTATCAGTGCACAGTAGAATACACTGTGGAGGGTGCCGGTCAAGTAGGATGGAAGCCTAAAACAGTCTTGTTATCCTCCCTTCAGAATGCTGGCCAGGCCTGTGCTGGAGCTGACAGACAGTAAGGCTATCACGTGGCAGCATGTACATTTGGCTGGACACATCTCCTGCAAGTTAAATAACAATAATACATGAGGCAAAAGCAAATGGGATTGATTACCACCCAGTTATCACATATGTTAAAGTGCATATGAAGGCTGGTGTATCTCTTTAAGGTTTGTGTGCTGGGTCTACAATTCTGTCCTTGTATTAGTTTTTTTACTTCCCTGTGTAAAAGGTCAAGACATATTATACTAGGGGGTCTTACTGTTGAATGAGAGCAGACTTCTGTGAAGGTCATTAGTTCTGTAATGATGACAGAAATTTAATTGCGCCTCTGATATTTCTGAATGAGTAAGAGAGCTGACCACGCTCAGCTGGTAATTGATCTGTGTAAATACGTGTTAACCTCTTGTTTGTAGTGTGTTTCGACCTACTCTGGCACCCAACTGGTTAAAGCAAAATTGCAGCCCTAAGCTGACAGTTAAACCCAGTATTTTGTCCTCAGACTGGCAAGCTTTACCATAGTACCTCCATTTGTTTAATGCATAGTAAGGGGATCAGCACAAACTCATATTTAATGCATGGCTTGGCCCAAGCTAGCCTAGAGGCAGGAACACAAGCCAAATTAGAACTGACAATAGTTTCCTATATCCAAGTATGTGGATCTATGTGTACTAAGAGAGAGTACGATCAACTCGCACTACAGCTCCATTAGCCAGGTTAGAGATCAGAATCCAGATTCCACACCAGATTGGCTCATCCCACAACACAGTTGAGAGTTGTCCCCTCATCACTAGAGAGAAGAGGGGGCATCTTAAGAATTTTGGCTACTAACTGAAGCATGTCAGTGTTCCAAGGTGGTATCAAGTGTAACAAATAATTCAGGTAACACTACACCATGACTATATCCTGCCTGTGCTTCATCTATTTTGCAAGTTTAGTCTTGGGAGTGTTATGACTGGATAGCACATTGTCTGTGTCTGTGTTATCAAAGGTTTGTCAAATCTACGAGACAGACACAGACACTTAGGAGCCACTTTTCAAGATCCACATAAGAACCTCAACCATGAAGCTCCAGGAAAATGATGTACAAACAGCCAAATGTAACATTATTACAAGCAATGAATCTCCTACTCCTTGAAATAGTCAGACTATGTTGTAAATGGTCTTTATAGTGCAATTGGGCAATTTGATTATCTTATTATTTTTTATTATACAGTATGACATGAAAATGTACACATTATCTGCATACCTTCTAGCTTTGTTCTTTGATCTTTTTATTTATTTATTAATTTTACTTAGTTTTTCATACTCTTCACTTTAAAATGGATAAAAACATAAGTAGAGAGAAAGCTAAAAAAAAAGAAAAGTGTTGATAGTTAAGCAATTTCATCCGTGTGGAAAAAGAAACCACGCATTCTTCTGCCAGACAAGGCTATACCTTTTGGCATCTCTGATATACTGTATATGGTCCCCAAGAGAGAGATTCTCATAGAGTTTGTTGGAATCAAAAACAAAAGGCACAGACATTCTGTGTCTGAACTGTAGCGCAATAAATTAGCTGAATGTAGAAAATAACCATAGAGGGGAATATCAATGTAACAGGAGGGCTGGAACAAGCTATTGGAAGTGACTGCATTTGTGATAAAAGCAATGTATGGTTAAATGATGAATATGCTACTTATACAAACCAAATCACAAATGTTACTTGAAATCTGTCGTCACGTTAGTCCGTGCCTAACTAAACAGAAATCTCCCAAGTAATTCAGAGAATAAGTTGGTGATTAAGCAATATGAGTAATGTCAACATTATACTGGATACGACAGGTAATAGTTTGGATATTAATAACGTTCATAAAAGTAATACCAAAGGGGAGGTGAAAGTTTGTATGCATTGTAAGTCGCTGGATTTATTAACATATCAGTTGAGCCTGAAATACTGTTTATTAAGTTTAGGCTGAAAGATACATTCAGAAAGCATTACAGATTTACAGTAATGGAAACAGAGTCCGTTTACTAAAGTACTGAGTTTCATTTTTTTTTAGAGAGAATCCAATGCCATACCACGAACCCTTATTTTCATGTTAATGAACAAGCATATTATACAGATGCATGGCATAATATTTGACAGGTTTTGAGGTTCGTGTATGATGAATGAGTTTCTCTGTGGATTTTTGGTGTTCTTTTTAAAATTGTATACGATTGTAAAAGCAGTGGGGCTCATTACAGGAACCTGATACATCATTAACAGAGACAGTATTGAAAGCAGAAGGGAAATGGGGGCATCTCTTTGACGAAAGCGGAAATTAAAGGGATACATGCCACATATAAGAAGGGGACCTTGATAATCATGAAATTAGACATTTTTCCTTGTGGTGAAATGTGTTGAGGACAGTTGAGGACTCGTTAGTTTATTGAAGGACTCTGTGTGGATTGTTTATCACGTTGAGGGACACTTATCCCTATAGAGCTTTTTTGCCCATATATCCTTTCTGCAACTACTGTTCTGGATCTGAATTTTTATTAACAAAATACATTCTGCATGAGTTATGTTCTTCTCTTATGTTTTTAGAAAATGTGGAAATAAGAGTGTTTTACAGAAAAATTTGTTTGTGCAAGTCTGTTCGTGAGTGCATTATAGTACATATTCTTTTAGTTATATTTCCTGACATTCTGCACTAGAAGATTTGAAGAGATACTGGCGAGTCAATTTGGTGAGCCCCCTTTGGTTGGATGAAGCTTGGGCACAAACCAAGAAAAAAAATAAATCTCAAATGTACATTAGTACAGCCAAATCAACTTGGACCTTGGTTACTAGAGAACTTATCGTAACTGCATGTTGATTGTTAGCTTGGTGTTAAGCGTTTCACACGGTGCTGCTTAACTACAAAATGCATCAGGAGAATGCATCTGCATTTGGGGATGTTGTGAATATTGCTTTTTTAACAAGAAATCCAATAAAGCACTAGATTTAATGCACCTTTGTTTGCATTTTCACTTCACCTTAGACAGTGGGTTTATACATAAGTGGTTTCATTGTGGCCTGTACCATTGTGAGTCTTACACATCGCTCTACTCAATGAAGATGTATCGGTCATTATTATTGACCAGTTATTATTGTCTTTTTTTATATTGCCGTCATATTCCACAGACTTTGGAGCAGACAGCGCTGCCTATACCATTAAATGTGTTTCCTTGGATTTAACAATCTTTAGCTGGAGCCTACTGCTGCAGTCATCTGATAGACTCCCTTAGGATATGGGGATCTTCTATGTCTTTCCTTTCCTCCTTCCCGTCGCCTCTTTTACCATTGTTCCCATTGTTCCAAGCAGGTATGGATGCCACTTTCTGAAGGCCCTTGCATGCAGGTCCACACCCTAGTGCTTGCCATTTAATTCAAGCTAATTTTTTGGTTTCTGTGGGGCAATGTGCCATTGCACACCCTGACTCTTTCTATAACCAACTTAAAATCCACCATGACAGGCGGTATATTCACTCGCAGAAGGCATTTGAGGAGTGGAGCACTCTGTTCATGGAGTATCAACAAGTTATAAGCTGGTGGGCCTCAGGGACAGGAATTGATTGCCTTACTACACTGCGTTGTAGGAACAGGATCTAGGGAGTTTCAGGAGGCTTCACATAAGGTTTTGAAGTCCTCACACCCTGAGTTTGATCTTTGCATCAGTATCCCTAAATTGTTTAACCAGAATAGGGACTTTTTTTTACACATTTGGTGAGACGGTACATTCTGGCAAGGGCTACATGGCATACTAAGCTTCTTGTTGGATGTCACTCCAGAGTTTATACCTCAATTTGATTTGACTACTCTTATGGCTCATCTGATGATGCTAAAATTTCAGTGGTTGCATCTCATTGGCTAAGCGCTCCAAGTCTTTGAGCACATGGTTATTTACTCCTATAGTTTTGCTGAGGCTGTCCCTTAATTTTAGATAGAATGCCTCTGTTCGCTGTTTAGAGATAGTTGGGCTGATGGGGTCTGGTTTCTAATCATGGTTGTGTCATATTTCCTTTTTTAGGCTGATATGGACACCGTAGTTGGGTAGACTTTAGCCTATGACCAGGAAGGGTCCTGTTTTTTTCTGTCTCTTGGTGTACCACATTGAAATATACATGGGTGTTCAGGGCCCTTGGAGTGGTGGGGACAGGATTCCATTTGTTCATTTTCTTATTGTATAATCTTTTTGGATTTGTTGACTTATGTAAGCTTTCTGTTTGATGAATCACTGTATCTTTTCAAATACATTTTTAAAAAAGATAACTTGCTCTGTGTTTTTTTTCCCTTAGTATTGATAATCATATTGTCTAGAGTGAAGCTCTCTGGTTTTAATTTGTTTATGTCATTGTGTTTATAAATGCCACCTAAATGTACACAGCTACTGACTATAATACTTTAGCAATATCTATATATAAATAATTTGGCAGCATCTATATACTTTATTCACATTTCTCCATATGTTCAATAAGGATATAACATACTAAAATGCACATATTGGTCTTGGTTATTCTGTTTATTTTCTGTATCCAACATCAGCTAACATCTGAGTCGTTGGCTTTCCAGCGTCAAATTATATTAGCACAAGCTAACCGTGAATCAATAATCAATACCTGATCTACTGTTTGTGTAAATATTGCTCTTAAATAATGCGCTTGCTCTTGCTCTGAGTACATTGTCAACCACAGGCTGAGATACCATAAAAAACAGCATGGCAGTCACAAGACATTTGTGCCAGTCATATACTGTAAGTATTACCGCTGAAGTTTAAAAAGAACAAAAATGTGAAATATATTCACAATAGCAAAATAATAGGGTAATATTGAGACAGAACCAAATGGGTTGTGTGTCACTAGCCTACATAAGGTGATACATTTTTAAACTTTTCCAAAAACCTTCTAATACCCATACAGTCGCACCTCTCTTATCTGTAAGATAGAGAGCCAATAGTATATATATATATGTATAGCACAGAGCTCCACCACAATGCTGTTCTGGGCTAATCAGTGCCACTGATTCATTTACCAGTGTGAAGCCTGCATCTGTTCACAGCAGCAGCAGCAGCAGCAGTTATTTGTGCATGCATAATCATGGGTTCCCAATGCTTTCTACCCTAACAGCGGGGTTTGAAATGAGACCATAAGGCAGCCTCACCATATAGGAAAAATAGGCAGCTCCCTAGGGCACCATGTTGGCAAGTGCATGCAGAAGTAGTGGCATCAGCGCAATGATTTGTCTACGGTGGTGGAAATCCGACATTGAGGTGCTCTAGGAGGGGCACGGTGGACTTTCCCAAAGACGCACTTTGCAGGACAAAAGGAAACTGGGAGGAACTTCAGTATTTGCAAAAACATCTTTGACCTGACAGTTCCTTTAATCTCCCTTGGGAACCATCTGACTAATGAACGCCCATGGTAAAAGGACCTACAAAGCTTAACATAGACTGATAAGCAAGGGACCTTAGTGAACATGGTTAAGTATCAAAAATCACATGATAACAAAATCTTACTACTTAAAGTAGTATTTGACAAAACATCTGGCACAACTTCCACAGTCACTGGTCAAGGAAGACGAAAAAAAAACAATACAGCGCATGACCACACTTTCCTTCCTTACAATTACCAGGATACATTGCATATCTCCTTGATCTCATGTCTCAAACAGGCTTAAGTAACTTGCCACCAGCTGAGCTCAGGGTCGCTCTGGGTCAAACTGTTTTAAGATGGCTGACAAGGGACCATAGACCTATGTCACAATTTTTTACATTGTTAATAACCCTGCATTTCTCTAAACAAAAAACATATACATAACCAAAACTGAACTTGGCTCTTTTCACAGAGCCTTTACATCAGTTATCACTTTTCAAACAGGTGTGGTTAATATTTTCCATAAACTTTCCATACATTTTACACAGTATTTCAACAAAGCACTGATTACATTTAAAATGAGTGTGGAATGGAGAATTCTGTTACGTAATCGGTGTGTAATTCATATTAAAGTATACTGTATAACTCCATTATCATACATGAAAAAACCTTGAGTTTATTGTAACTGTAAACAATGATTTAATATCAGTAAACTCATGTGGGTACATTAAAGGTGAATGCTGTTTCTTGTTAATTAACATAATGCTTTTAACATTTTCTTATATAAGAAAAAATAACTTGACGTTGGTTTTGTCATAAAGTTTTTAATGCGTTCCTTAAGGAGAAGAGAATTAAAGTGCTGGGGTTGAGGGCACAATTTACACTAAGTAATCAACTTTACCAGAGTTAGAATAATGGTCCCTCTGTTCAAGGTGGAAATATTTTGTTCGGTGTTTAAAGACTGCAACTTTCCTAGCACAAAATGTGTATTTTACTTAGCTAAGTGGATGTCAGCACTGTGGGTTATATGGGATTTGTCCACATTGAGTATGTTTGCTAAGCTCTTCAATGGGATGTTTTATAATGTATGGCATGAAGTTGGAGCCAGGAAGAGGCTTCTTTGACAGTATATGTCTTCCCTCCCATGTCTGTACAATGTGAAGTGTCCCATCAGCAGCTTTCATATCACCCATACATTCTCTTTGTAAGAGTTGTTATCTATTTCTTATAACATGGTGAATTAGACAGTGATGTTACAGGCTGTGCTTATCTGATTTAAAGTGGCCACCAAAAGTAGTAGCATTTTTAAGCAGTTCAAATTTGGTTCGTTTTTCTCACTGTAAGCCAGTTAATATATACACCGATCAGCCATATCATTATGATCACCTTCCTTTTCCCGCCAAAACAGCCCTGACCCATCATCTGTTAGATTTGATCACACGGATCAGCCTTCTCCCCCCACGTGCATTAATGAGTCTTGGCCACCCATGACCCTGTCGCCAGTTAATTGCTTTTCTTTCCTTGGACCCCTTTTGATGGGTACTGACCACCGCAGGCTGGGAACACCCCACAAGAGCTGCAGTTTTGGAGATTCTCTGACCCGGTCACCTAGTCATCACAATTTGGCCCTTGTCAGAGTCTCTCAGATGCTTACGCTTGCCCATTTTTCCCATCTTCTAACACATTAACTTTGGGGACGAAATGTTCACTTGCTGCCTAATATTCCCCACCACCTGATAACAAGTGCCATGACAACAAGATTATCAGTGTTATTCACTTCACCTGTCAGTGGTCATGATGTTATTGCTGATCAGTGTATCTTGCATTAGTAGGCGGGCCTTTCGAGCCCTTAATTTGAATTGTATGTTAATGGTGGTATATGTTGGCAATTGTTGAACTACACAAAGCTAGGTAAACAGGAATTCTGCAAACCACAGTTGTAGGGAAGGAGTGGTAATATTGCTTAAATAAACACTTTGTACCACATAAAAAACCAATAGGGGTTATGTAGAAAAAATTATTCTGTTGCAAATTTTCGAAAATGGTCTTATCACCATGGCAACTATTGGTTTTTAAACTGTCCATCAGAATCACCTAGCCTCAATGTGTCATATCCTAGAATTGCGTTAATGAGTGTTAATTACATTATAATTGTATAGTCTTATTTGTAGCAAGTATGATCCTGTCTGTGAAAAGGAAAAAGTATGAATTTATTTTGTGTATCTAATAATTTTCCAAACAAAAGATTATCTTCTCCACTACTAATTTTATGAGCTATATTTGGTATTCACACCTTCTCATCTCTTTGGTTGTCCTGGCAAAAAGTAAAAATCTCATCTAGGTATCTCTAAATATAAAACTGTTTATGGTGAATGGCTCTACCTTCTCCTCAATCCACCTTCTTTGGCCTGTACAGCACTGTTGAATATGCAATATAAAACAATAAATGACCAGGCTTCTGGAACCTCCAAAAGAAGGCATTAACTTCAAGAGGGAGAAATGACTACATAAACAGGAAAAATCAAATCCCAGAAATATGAAGGTACTGCTCCCACTGGAGAAAACCTATGGTGAGTTTTTGTGTAAATACCTTTCAATGGGGTTATTACATTTGCTGAACAAAAATATATATATATTTTTTGGAGCAATGGCAAGTTCAATTTAAAGGCACCAACATGAATTAGTACTAATTTGGTACCCAACACAAGGTGAGGAGAAATCTCCTGGCAACACTGAGTGAGTGTAATTCATTATTGATAAAAACTGATTTGCAGAATTAAAATACGTAATAATAATTTTGATGTGTGGTTTAAGAAAGTACAATTCTACCTTGGGTTTGCCTTCCTACTAATATTTCTATAATATATTGGTATAAACATGTCTAGATGTAGGGATTTGGTTGGGGGTTTTTTGTTTGCTTCCAAACTAATAGCTGTTTATGGAATTAAGTAAATCATTTTGACTAGATCAAGAACCAACCAACCAACCTTTATCAGAAGTATGACTTTTTTTTTTTACAAAAAAAAGTAAATATGAGAAACCTCCCAAATCCTATTGATCTATTCCCAATCAATTAATAAATGGAACAATCTAGATTTAATCGAATGCATGAGTTTTGCCTTAGATGAAAGTGCTACAAGAGAGAAAGTGGACATGTGTCTATATTTGAGCGATGGAATAGAGTAACTATTTTCTTCCATAACAACAGAGACGAATTCTCTCATTGTTTCAATTGTTCTCACCAATTTACAAATATATAGATTGTTGTTTGCAACCAATGTATATTTATTTAATTTAGTCTAAATATTAGCTCTTAATATACTGGTATTGAAGTGTTTAGTGAGAAAACAGAATGCATGTAAAAAATGTATATATGTTTATTGACTTTTTGCAGTGTTTAATCAGCTGCCAGATTCCCATGAATAATGCAAATCTTTGCACTGGTCAGTCAGACAACTGACAAACTTATCCCACCCACAACAAGGTTCTGAATTCATAATATGATAGACATTTGATTCTCAATATTTTCAACGATCTTTGGTTGTGGTGTTTGAATAAAGCAATTCTGTGTTATTACATCATTATTATTGTATTGTAGAGGGCCTTCATATTCCCTAGTGCTGTGACTGTGAGGGGAGAAGAGGTGCATGTCAATTAAGAGCAGAGTGCTTTTTTTTATTAAGCACCAAAAATTATACAGTGCTGTACAATTTAAATGGGACAGTTAAAACATAACTATAAAGATACATTAATACATAAAGATAGATCAGGAGTTAAGAACCCTGCCTGTAAGCTTGTCATCTAGCATTATGGTCATTCTACACAAGGTTCTTTGCGGGAAAGATGGCCTTGTGAAGGCCCTGCTCATGAGCTTACAATCTGACATATGCAATTTTTGTGAATTCTGGCCATGCTAAGAATTCCAGTCATTTACTGCAAAAGCATCTTTAAACAAAACGTAACCATTTTGTTTTTCCTGGTCGTGTATCTATTTTACATGATATTGGTGCTATTAGTGTTGGTGATGTTTAGACACAATGGATTTAGGATCCTTAATGAAAGCCTCTGTGGGTATATGCAGGTGAATAATCTAATTTAATGCATTGTAGAGGTGACATTTTTCTAAATTATAGTATAAGGGCAAAAGAAATATCTGCTTTGTTAGTTATCTGTCATATAAACTTTATAGAATAATGAATACATCTCAAACTTTCCAGTCACTTTCCAGATAAATTCTAAGGGGTAAATTGCCTATAGTCTGAAAGACAAATATATGCTACATGTCCACAGTCACCTAGTAAATGAAAATCACAGGACCCTATCTACCTTGCCTAGTGATATTTTATCCCTACCCACAATGGCTTCCTATGAGATAACCATACCCTTAAAGACAAAAGTACATTGAAATGCCCATAAAATAAAGGTTGTTCCTACCTAAAACATATCTGTTCCCTTAGCAAAAATCTGTGGAAAACCACTATAGTTACATATATGAAATGTTTGTTGTACAATGCCTTGAGATACAACACAAATACTTGTACATTCATTGACACAAACAAAAATAGATAAATAATTCAAATTATCAGTTGGTTAAAAATCACTAAGATGTATCCATCAGGTTATATGCATAACCATATCCAACTATATAACCATCTTAAATGGCTGGATTTGTCATAAATTTGTTGACATTGCAATCATTTGTATATCTGATTCACTCCCAGTTCTCATTTTTATCTAAATGTGTAGAGGGACAGTGACTTCAGGGATATAAAGAAACAGTTAACATTTAGAACAAATCATGACCGGCAATCAAAAAGGATGATTGATCTGGAGTATGGAAGAACACTGATCATTAGAAAGAATGATTAGAATAATAATACATTGTAGAGGCTGATTCTAGGTCTCCTTTATTAGCAGTGATAATTTAAATATGGTAGGAAAATGCAAGATTCCACAAAATGTAACCTTTCAGTTTGACAAATGTGGTGAGAAGTGATTAATCATACAGACTTTGTAGCTGATATTGAGAGGATAGCCTGAGCTTATGCAAGTTTGTCAGAAGTTAGATGCTTGCAGTGCCTCTGGGGCTTGAGGCTGGTTTTGATGTATATATATATATATATATATATATATATATATATATATATATATATATATATATATATATATATAAAAATTTAATAATTAAGATAATAAAACGCCATGTGCTTGATTGCTTAAAGTTTTATTATTTCTCAAAGCTGTTTGTGTAATAGGATCTGGCAGCCCATGATTGTGCCTCTAATTCATGGTGGCTGGATAGGATGTGTCTGTCAACTTTATAAAGTCCCGTGGACTGTATCCTTCATTGTCCATGTTTAGTCTTCTGAATATGACCTCTGAGAAAATCTGGAATCAGGTGAAAATTTCTCATAGTGAATACTTTCTTATAGATTCTTTGTTCATTTAGCTGGGAGTTGGGATTGAGGATACTGAAAGATTAACAGCCTGATGAAGGAACAGCCTTCAGTTGGGTCTTCAAATGGTAGGCAATGATGAAGAACACATGTGGTATGAAAATTTGCTGTTTACCAAGATCTATACATGTCAATATCTTTCACCAAGAGGGTAAGGTAAAGAGGCATATGAAGTGCACAGCGCTGGGTGAAGCCTCTGATATAATGTTTCCTGCAAAGTGTCTGTCACTATTGCTGACAGAAATAGTTCGGTGGTAAAAAGCACTCAATCTATTTGAATAGGGCAACAGTAACAGAGCAGGCAACAGTAACAACTCCTTCCAGGTCTTATATTGTATATTGACACACATATAACGGATAACAATAATTATTATTATTATTTCTGTATGTCTATTATCATCATTTCATTTATATAATGTCATCATATTATGCAGCGCTGTATAAGGGATATACTGTAATTAACAAGCAGTGACTCACATTACAATTTGGATTTACAGAAATAGGAAGAAGTAAAAAGGGCTCTGCTCAAAAGAGTTTTCAATCTAGGTGCATTACGAAATTCGCATCTGTAGTTGGGTCATTCAGTGCCTATTATTAGTATTAATTTTATTATGTAAACATTACAGCTAGAGGAAAAAAACATGAACAAGATCAGCTTTTATTTTGTAAGCAACAGGACTTGATAAGTAGCCAACTGGAGCATCATTTTGATTTTATATACTATTTCTTAAAGTAAGATGACTTCAGTTTATAACCCGCTTGGAAATGTTGTCGGGTGCTTAAAGTCTTAGCGTTCAGAATTCTGCTTTGACATTTAAATGGGTTATATATATTTCTTTATCAGATGTGTATTTTATTAGTACTACCAGCAGCATCAGGAGATAAGTTCTAGGCACTTGATGTTATTGTATTATATGCTGTTACATTATTATTATTATCATTGTTTGCGTTATTATTTATACATAATCTTGTAAAACACGTAATGTATATTTTTGTGTGATACATTATTAACACATGTCTTGTGTAATTATAAAAAAATCTTCAAATAATATATTTGTTCAAAATATCTTCCAGTAAGGAATTCCACCTGACAGGTCACTGGACAAATAGTGAATTGTCCATGTTTCAGTTTGATGAGAAGTGCAAATGTCAATATTTTTCTGGATCCTTCGTCAGAGCTTGATCCTTGCATTGTTCATTCTTTTTCTGATTTCATTTCCTAATGATGATTAGCAGAGAGCAGTGTGAGGTTGGTAATCAGGAGTGCTGTGTAATTGCTGTCTTTAACTGATCTAGCAGAGATACCATTAGAATGCCTTGTAATGGGACCTAGGACTGAATGTGTTTCTGTCTGAACTTTGTGTGAACCCGAGATTAAACAGGGGTCGGCTGCTACACATTTTGTTGTTAGATGCCTTTTCAACAGCCCTTTTAGACTAAGTAAATATTGATCAGTTTCAATCAGAATACCCCAGAGGAACACATTTAAGTATCTATACTGCGTAAAAGTAAACTTTTCAGGAAACCCGAGGACAAGATATGGGGCCACGACTTTTTCATCATAATCTAAAAAACAAAATTCTAAAAATATAGTTTTTGTATTTTCTTTAGGGCTGCTATTATTTTTTTCGATATATATTCAGAAAATTGGCTATTGGAGTATATTTTACATTGTCAATTAGATCGTTAATTCGTATAATTCGTTTTCAACGACTTTTGTCATTAGATTACAATAGTGAATGTTTGCAAACGAATGCATTTTTCCTCTTGGTATCATTCACTTTTTTGACAAAACGAACTATATATATACCGGTATATATATATATATATATATATATATATATATATATATATATATAATGACTCTCGATTTAACTCGACAGTCTTTTCATAATCCGAATTGTCAGTATCACTATAGGAAATCCGTTATGTAATACAATGTGCGTCCTTTCCCTGACCCCATGTCATTGTATTGTTTACGCGTTCGTTTTCAAGAATTACAAGTTACCCTACGCCACCATTTACATTCGTTAAATAGCTGCTCTAATGTTAAGTTGTGCTGCACTTTGAAGTTGCTGCTACTTCTGTGCTTCTTTAGATATTATTTTAGATAATGGATTTTTTTTGTTGATATGCAAATGACTTGAAAATGAAAGCAACAAAGTTACAGTATAAGAAGAAAACACCATCTGCTTTACCTTGCTTCCAACTTCAAAAGACAAAGAAGTGAGAATGAATGCAAGAAAGCTCAGTTTTTACTTTGAAGTACAGTATGCCGCCTGAACGTCTTTACAGAAATAATAGGGTCAGATTTATGATTAGGTTACGCTGGCGTTAATGGCATAGAACGCTTAGTTTATCTGTATCTTACATGCCATCCTACAATTTTAACTCACATATTAAAAACTAAAAAAGTGACTTGAAATAATGACTACTTTATTTTTTGAATATTAGGAAAAAATATATATGTTGGATCACTGTATCTTTAATTTAACACTTTGTGGTTAGTAAGGAAGCAAATGGAAGAAAGAGAAAATAAGCCCTTAGCAACCAATGGCTATTACACCTTGTGTTTATAAGGAGTTATGCGAGGAAAGACTGGTTGAAGACAAGTCTCACATTTTCTTCATGGCTCCTCTGTTTACATATGTCAACATTAAGACTGAGGTGAAAAGTTCACTTACTTCTTGACCCAATATGTTCTCATTAATAGGTGCTAAGGGACTACACTACAAAAAATTCTTATATGTATATTTCAGTTTTCATGTCATTAGTCTTTTATTGCGTTTACTTTAATAAAAATCGTTTAAGCTCTTGTGGAGAATAGTGATGCAACATTGTACATTGCTGCGGAATATAATTGCGCTTTATAAATCAATGAATAAAAAAATGCAGTGGGGTGAGTGTTGTGTTTGTACAATCAGACAACAATAATCAAATTAAAATCTCCATATATTTATTATATTTTCAGGACCCGTATTGTTTGCCCACCATACCCAAAACATACACATTTCGTATGCCAATATTTTTTTTTATATTGAAACAGGTTTTAAATCACAGTTTGCAACTGATAAAACTCAGTGTTATATTAGATACATTGTAGCATTGAGTATCATGCAAAGACTGGCACAGAGATCACATCCTATATAGTTATATGTAGCAATAAAATAACATGTACTATTGACCATCGGATATGTTGTTTTATTTGGCTTTTATTATGTGTTTTTATTATGATGCTGAAAGCTAAGCTGTATTATTAAAGTTTATTTAATAAAGATAATATGGGTTGAACAAATAAAGGATTAAAAATTATCTGTCAAAAAAGGCAGACTTCTGGAAATGGGATGAGGAATGTTATGACAAAAGATGTTTAATACACTAAGGTTATGACGTCTGTATGTATATATATGTATATATATATATAATGTGTGTGTATAAAATAATAGATTTGCCAGCTGAATCTATTCAATGAGCCATAATGAGGTGTGCATTGGGGGTAATTAGTGGGGAAATGAGTTAAACATTAGGTTAGATTGTGCTATAAAACTTTGCAGTCTCCTTCCACCACAACACCACTTGACAGTTACATTGAGACTCTACAAAAGGACCTTAAAGATAAATCTCTTAAACTATATATTTACAGCAACATAAACACAATGAATATTAAAACATTAAATTAAACATTGTAACTTTTGTAAACTTTTTTATCAATAGTGCATTATTTTCAAAGGATCTGTACCCTATTTTGACCAATCAAGAAGAAAAGTCCTTTTCCATGGATTTATCCATAGCAAGCCGTTCATTTTTAAAATGTCTGATTTAACCCATTGACTCCCAGATGCGTTATTAACCACCAATTAGTCCTCTGTCACACCAAGGGTTGATATTTCCAAATACTGATCCTGGCGTCCAATATTGTTCTTTAGCACAGAGCATAAGGTATTTCTGAAGACATTTTCACATAACATTAACCATGAAGTCATATTCACTAAGGTTTCCTTCGAGGAAAACAGTAGCTTAATTTGAAGAATTAAGATGCTCAGAGGTAGAAGAAGCAGGTGATGGGGCACAGGGAGAAGAGCTGGATTTTTCAGAAAGCTCCTCTGATTTTTCGTCACTTCCTGTGCTGGTTGAGGGGGAGATTGGAAGGAGACCCTCTTTTTCCCTTTTTTTCTGTTTCATCCTCCTGTTCTGAAACCAGATCTTCACCTGGGTCTCATTGAGTTGCAGGGCAGCAGCTATTTCCACCCTCCTGGCCCTAGTCAGATACTTGTTGAAATGGAACTCCTTCTCCAGCTCTGTTAGTTGTTTAGTGGTGAAATTGGTTCTGACTGTATTGGGTTGGCCAGCATATCCATATTCTCCAACTTTACCTGCAATAAAAGAATAAACGTCAGTTGGATCAAATGTAACCTGAATTCATGGTATAGCTTATTACATTGCATTCCTAACAAAGTATTGTTGGTATGAAAGAAAGATGATAGACAATAGTAGCGCTTGTTACACATTACATAAAAGTGGCTTACCAGTTTTGGGGGGATTTCTTTTCACTTTCATCCAGTCAAAGGTTTGAGCAGGTGAGGACGATTCAGCAGAAGGAGAGCGACAAACTTCCTGGTGGTTGATGTGGATGTTGGAGACATTGTTATTGTAAGTAGAAATGTTCTGTGGATCTGCTCCATATGAATGATGGATGTAGTGAGTTGACCCTCCTGATCCTTCTGCATAGGTCTGGTGATGCTGATGATGCTGGGCTACTGAAGAAGCAATATTTCCATTGTAGACAGCAGTGGTGCACTGAGGATACCCTGCACTGACATCTGTCTCTTGGTTAATGGCAAAGTGAGAGTAGCTTGCGCTAAAATTCTGTATCCCATAGCCGGCAGCGCAGCTGGGGTGTGAATAGGACATGCCCAGGTTAGTATGGTGTTGGAAGGCACCGGCTTGATGGTGGGGATGGTGATGAGAACCTATCTGCAACCCCCTGGTAACCATAAAACGATCATCGGTGTTGCAGTTATTGGCACTGACTGCGCAGGACTGGAAAGTTGTAATCCCATGGTCAGAGTGAAAGGCTCTGGATGAACAGGTTCCATGTTCTCCGCTAATTAAAGATGGGTAATCTAAGAAGGAGCTCATTCTCGCATAGTCCATCTATCACAAAGGTGATGGTGCCTTTAGAGTCCAGGCTCCCGTGCCAACTTTCTTACTTCCTCCATAGGGCCAGCAGAAAATGATATGAATGTACAGTGAAGTCTCGTCACGTGGGTTCATCAGCCAATGGCTGCGCAGCTTCCTAAAGTTTGACTGCTCGGGCTGGTGATGGGTCGTCTTTTCAGAGGCATTTAAATTCCGGGCGCTGCTCCGTCCAGGTGACGCGCACTCCTGGTAGTGCATTGCAGCTGCCGGTCACAGGCACAGCTCTACGTTGGAGCTCTCACAGAGGTCTGTACCGACACCGGGTGAACTGTCTCTGAGACACCGAGCGGAGCTCATGGACACATCTCAAGCCCTGGTAAGCATTGAGCATCGATTTATTTATCAATGAATGGATATGACATGTTGTCACCGTTACTAAGCATCAAAAATGCTCGTTTATTAACGAAATCGTCAGATCGTCATTTCAAATGTGGGCAATATTGCGTTATCAACTAATAGTAACTACTGTAATTTAGCCCATGTTTTTGTCTAACTGTATTCCGGAGATTAATAACTAGCAAGTTGTAACTGTAAATATATATTTATATATTTTATTTTGTAATGTTTTTAGTGCAATCTTTTTTCATGCAGCGCCTGTGTGAAAGCAGCATTGTAATGAGCAGTCCAGGGATCAGCGAAGCCATGTAGCAAGTACACAAATGCAAAAGCATTCCCCATTGTTTCCAAAGAACACGGAAGCAGGCTGTTGATGGAAGGGGTACTGATTACTATGGCAACGTGTGGTTCTTTCTGCACAGTACTTGCAGTCTAGGCATACAGTATTCTCCTGGGTCACAGACGAGGTAGTATTTCATTTTAACCTACACATTAGACCTGCATGTAGACTTTTGTCAACTATACTGGTTGACAAAAGTCTACATTAACTGGCTAATTACACGACCTTTTTGAACAGTCTCAGATCTCGAGGTTTTTGGATTGTCAACAGATGTAGACTGCTTTAGTGGACACTCGTGCATCTCAGACACAGACATTTGCTCTGAATCTGAAATGGTTAACCAGCTGTGTTGCTGTAGGAATAAGGTTTCTAGTCTTAAAAGGACTAATGGTTTCTTGGCGATAATTAATCACCTGTATTTACAACAACTAGTTGGCTCCTTTCCATAAAAAAGGGGAGTGACCTCACGTTACCTGAAATAGCTCCACATTCTCTCCACAGTGATTTCAAATCACTTATTTTGAAATTATAAAGTATGATAATGTTCCACAGGTTAGATGTCAATTACACATTGTGTAAAGTATTAACCAATCCCTTCTAGTGTTTATCTTTCAATATTAATGACAATATATAGCTTTGTATACATTATTGTGATATATAATTGGTTATGAGACTTTACTAGTTATCCTTAGGTAGACACCATAAATAGCTCCCATTCACAGTGTGTTTTCAAACCCCTAGACACAATGAGGGTATTCATTTATTGGTAAAAAAAAAAAAATATTACATCACATTTTTAATGTACACCTCTGTTTGAAACATATCTTATATGCTAATAGAAGGATAATGTTTGTTGTATGCAAAAAAGGTGACTGGTGTGAATCCTCTGCAAAACATAACAGAAATGAAATATCACAACACAGGTAGTCAAACTAAATGTCCATATACAGGATGCACTGTGATTGTCTCTTTGTAGGCATCAACTGTGAAAAATGTGGGGTTTATTTACTAAAGAGAGAGTTGTGATTCACTCTATTCCTTGTTCATTATGAAGGGCCAACACAGACAATTGTCTCCTACAAGAAGGCTTGAGCAGGCCCTGTGTATTGCATAATTAAATTTGTTAGGAGACTAAAGTAATCTCACTTATTTAACAAGGGTGTATTATTATTAAACACTCATCTACAGACACTGGAAAAGTCAGAAGGCTTGTTTTTTTTCCC